>WEKX01029428.1:39141-53609 GCA_013390025.1 Pitta sordida
CCTCCCCAGTTCTGTTTTCTCTGCTTCTTGCCAAATTTGAACTGATGGCTGTTTTCCTCCTCTGCAAAGAATTAACTACAACATTACTGCAGATTGTTCCACACAGATTCTGTTTACAGTGTTGTTAAGAAACACTTGTTAGTTAACTGTTGTATTCCTCATATAACTTAGAAATATTTATGAGTACATAATATACAGCTAAATTGATTAAAGAGGAATTTTACAAGGAGACTCTGTCCAGCTCAGATGACACCAAAACAAGTAGGTGGGAAAATCTAAATGAAAAATGAATTTGAAGGCAGAGTCTAGAAAGGTTGGGGAGTAACAAAAGCATACAACACAAGCATACATTGACACAATTATTCAAATAACCTTTTTTAAAGGATACTATTGATTTAGTGAAGACATTCAATATATATTAGAATATGGCCACTGACCAAAACCTAAATACTGCTTTAGTCAAATATTCAGATTTCAGAACTGAAGGCAGGCACAGGAGGCATAGAGAAAACAATTACCATTTAGCAAGGAAGATCCAGAGAAACCATGGTAGAACAGTGTGCACAACATTTTGCTACACTGTTGACACTTCGATTTCCATCAACATTCACAAAAATGTTTTTGGTGTGTGAGTGCCAAGAACTTATTGTTTTTAGATGGTTAGGAAATTATGCTTCCGTTTACTTCACATGTACCACAACTTACACGGCAAGATTTTTTTGTGAATACAACTGTGGTGGGAAATGAATATGTTCAGCAGCAAGTAGTACTACAAAAGAAGAAAACAGAAATTATCATATATTATGAATCTATATACACGTTACAATAAGAGCAGGCTCTTTCCAGAAAGAACTAAAATTCAAGTAATGGTGAAAAATTCAAAAGAAAAAAAAAGAAGGTAATTTAAAAAAAAAAAAAAAATTAGTAACAAGGAAGTATGACTGGAAAGCATGGTAAAAATAAGGCACATCAGTTAAAGTTCTGTACATTTCTCATCTTTGCTGATTACGTATTTTTAACCCTGTGAAACACACTATACTTCATTTGGATCTCATAATTTTATTTTGAGGTTCATATCTGCATGAAGAAACAAGATCTCTGCTGAGCTAACTCTAGTAGCACAAACTCCTGGAAGCTAATAGAATGATGAAATTTCTTTGAGATAGTATATGACACACAAAACCTCAAACCTGTAATTTCTGCAATATTACATTGTAAGAGCAAAGTACCAAGACCAGCAGACAGGTAGCTGTTCTTAATGAGGTTAAAAACAAGTTCCCAGAGAAGACTTTGCCAAGAGAAACTTCCTAGGAAAATAATCAGAGGGAAAAAACCAACCCTGTTTTCAAAGGAACAAGCTTTCTTAAAGAGCACGTTACAGTGCCGCTCTTCTGGGTGCAATAACCATGCAACCAGATGACTTTTGCAAAGCTATTTTTTCCAGTGCTAAATCATGTAGGTGTCACAAAGTTGAGGACCATACACAGACTGAAAACTGGATGCCACAGTAAACAGTTTTTTATTCAGTAGCACAGAAACATGAGCCAAGACCCAAGCTAAAGTTCATGTCTCCATCTTTGTCTTAACTACTTCCTACTATTATATGTGAGGATCTTTCACACAGCCTCTGAAGTAAGTGTCTGAGCTCCTGTGGGGATTGTTCAAGGAACTGAAGTAATGCTATAAACTCCCTTAAACTCTGTCAAACAAAAGATTAGCCAGAAACCTTTTCTTTTCTCACAGAGTGACATTATTCAGGGACAGGAAGCAAAACATAGAATCTTTTTTATAGGAAAAAGATACTCAACATACAGTGGTTAGCATTATAGAGCAAAGCTTATCTACAGTGATGGTGGTAAATTTTTACTTCTATAGAATAAATAATAAAGCATAATTGCACAAAACTGCAATTAGTAGAAACTTTAAAAATTAGTTGTGTTCTTTATGAGCATCACAAGAAATGAAAGAGAACAACAGCAACTCACTGAAAAAAATTGGGTTTGTAAAAGTCACTTAATTATATTCATTCTACTCCATTCATTGTAATCCATCTTTGTGAGCCTTCTGCAGCTTCAGATGCTCTTTTAATTAATAGCTCAGCCAAAATACTTTTCCAGTCTTCCACAATGAAATACATGAAATGAGGCTGCTAGGAAGCTGACAGTCTTAAAACAAAGATGTTCAGTATCAATTTCTCACGAGACAATTTCTTCTGGCAACAAGGCTTTCAGCAAAGGCTGTTACTTCTGCCTAGGCTTACTATGTTCTTTGGATATTTTGTGAATTTGCTTTTTGGTGGGAACATTACATTAGCTTTCAGGATTAATGACTTCTGAATGAGAGTGAGAAAACATTTCATCAAATTCAATGCTTTAAGTCTGAATACCAAACCATGGGTCCTACATTTTCTCTCATTAAAGCAATGTATCATTTCTGCTGTGATAACAGAAACAGTCAGCACTTCTGGAGATCAAAGCAAATGACAAGCAAGCCTGCCGAGCTGAACATATGTAATTCCATATGTAATGCTGCATGCGATCCACATACTGACTCAGACTAGCAACTAGACAAAGATTATCTTTGTGTACTTATATGGCTTGGGTGGATATAGTGGTGTGCAGATCCTTGAATTCTTACTTCAACAGTACAACACTATAACCAATAGGTTTTACTTACATGATTGGTGTCCTCATATACAAGATCTGTAAATAAACCATTCTCTCTTAAACCACATGAAGTGGTCACTGGTGAGAAATTCAAACTAACTGCAGATTCATATAGTTTTAAATGCTGGGACAAGTTTGAAGCATTCAATCTGTCAACACTAGTTATACGTAATAGTTCACAGCAGTGTTATGAGAAGTCGCTCAAACATGAAATATAGGCAAAATTTTTACACCTGATCGTAACTCAGATGACCACCTCAGCATGTGTGTGATACGGGCTTCAGGTCACTGTTACTTTCCTGCAATAAAGGATACTTTTAAATTTTTCCTTACAAAAATGAAGAAGAAAAATAGACCATCGTGTGGAGTATCGGACTCAAGTAGAGAATAAGTTTTAGCTGCAACTCTAGAAAAGAAAATGTACCTATTGTCTCTACTAGTGAACTGAATACTTATTCTATCAGTTACCTTGAAGAAATAAACTGTTACAAAAGTAGGTTTTGCAAGTTAGGCAGAAGCAGTATCTAAGAGTTCAAAAGCATGTGCCTCATGCAATGCAGAAAAGATACTGAAGCTTTCACAGTATTTCTACTTGGACTGGAGGAAATCACACTCACTGGGGTGAAATAACTGGAAACAATTAGCTATTTACTATGTCAAGCCAACCAAAACTAAGGTAATAGAGAAAAATTAGCAATAAATAAAGGAATGTCTCTCATATGCTCAACTTGCTAGAAGGCATAACTACTTCTGGATAATAGAGTCAATATTTTAATCTTTTTTCAGACACATGGGCATCGTACAGGTAAGGGAAGAGAAAAAGATACAGACTGCACTCGAACATACTCCTGATGTCTATACTTTAAAATAATACACTATAAATAAGCATAGCAGACTAGAGCAGTTGATCACTCAAACTCACATGCAATCCTTAAAACAGCCACTTAGTCACGACTTAACTAAGAACGGCAATGAAAGTCAGCAGGTATGGAACCAGACACTTTGAAATGGAAGGGGAAATTCTAATAGTTTGTTTTGTTTGGAGCAATTTATTCACAGGACAGTAGATTAAAGCATCCGTTGGTAATGTTCAAGAATTCAGAAGCAGTGAACTTTTTTTTAACAGCCTGATTATGTATTAAGAAAAATATTTAGAAAAGTAATTACTAAAGGTAATCAGAGGACAAAGGTACAGAAGTATTAAAGTCACTTTACAGCACAAAAAAGATCTGGTGTACCATTAATAGCATGAAAACTGCTTTTTTTCTGTAATGCTTTGAAAATATACATCTTGCAAGAAACATTTATCTCAAGGAATGAGAAAAATATACACATATAATGACTTTTTGCTATGTCTCTCCTACTACAACCAGCTTACCTTTGGGATTTTACATATGAATAAGGAAAAAACCCAGTGTAATTCAATATCATCTTCTTAAAACAGTCATAACAAAAATTGAGTCTTTCCTGAAAGGGAGCCAAGGAAAAGAAAACTGCACTATTGGTACTTTTTGCAGCTGTTTATATCAAATAGTCCTTTCAAAGAGGACAGCAAAGGAATAAAATTAGATGGGTTTTAGAGGCAAAAGAAAGGAACACAAGGAAACTTTAGAAAAAGTGTGGTGGGGATCAAAAATTAGATCCTAAAAACCAGGCAGTATTCATGCAGAAATATGCCTGTCAATCTACAGGTTGAAGGACCCAGCTTCAAAGACTATGTAATAACATTATAGAACCAATTTAAAATTAAATGTAACATGATTTCTAATACACAGAATTTTTTTAATGCAGTTTATATAAAGGAATGCTGACTTCAGCTTTCAACAGTAATAGGTTCTGAATCTTGCACAAGTAATTTACAGTGGCAGAACAGATATATGATTAGTCTAAATCAAGGATGGCCACTTTCCACATGCTTAAGGACCCCCTTCTTCCTAGTTACAGCTGAAGATAAAATCAGTACAGCCATATTTATATGTGGCTAATCCTGTTAGACCCAACACCCGCTCATACCCCCACCTTCTGCCCCAACAGCAAGCACAGAACTGTGCCTCCACTTGAGCACCCAGCACTCCTGACAGCCCATGAGCTGTCAGCACGTCCTCTGTGGTCTTCCTTGCCTATAACAGATTATGACCAATATTTTCTCTGCTCTTAAAGTCAACATGAAACAGTTCCCTAGAGAGCCCTGCAATGAATGTTATCTGCAGACTGTGGTATTTTGGGGAAAGGGAAAATGAGACAAAATACACAAGAACAGTTTTCTTCCTTTCCGAAAACTATCTTTTTGGTGATGGCTTTTAATGCATGCATTCCAGTTTTTCTAAAGTTAGCACTACATCTGGAGGATGATATATAACCAAGATTTTCTTCCTCTGAAAACATGTCCTGCCTCTTGAATACTGCCCACTTCCGAAAAAAAAAAAAAAAGACTGAAAGGTCTTAAGGTGACAACACAGAGCATTCAGATTTCAGAGGGACTGTCTGAGCTTACTAGGCTAGAAGAGTTCAAATTACAAAAATAATTGCTATCTGAATCACACAGTCACAAAGTCAAGGTGCAAAAAGCAGCACTGAAATATTTTCCTCCATTTGATATACTCACCAAACCTGCAATGGGGGTCGGTAGTCTATTGATCTTTTTTACCAGTCCTGGCTTTATTGCGTTCAGCAACCTGTTATAAGAAAGGAGTATTTATGAGTGCCAAGTCACAGCATTTCAAATTATCAAACACTTTTCCCCAGCACATAAGGATTTCAGTACAGCTGGAGTGGAAGAGTCTACCCTTTCTCCTCTCCTGAAAACACTAATAGCTACCCAAATTCCACCACTGAAATGAAGAAAGACTAGGATTAAAAATATCCTCAGCCTAGTACCTCAACAGTATTTATTTTATTTTCTAAATTGATCTAGATCATGTTAGTGACCCAGACTGTGTGTATTTTGCCACATCAGCCTACCTTCACTGCCTACAGGCAGATCATGCCTGGGAGGGCCTGTGAGCAGAAACCCAGAAGGCATCCAGGTCTGGCAGTAGGAAAGTGAGAAAGGGTATTCACTTATGAGTGGCCTGTCTGTTTTTCAGAATCTTTACTTGAAATTAAATGCCATGAATATGTTGTGTGGAGTGAAGGTCCTCAGAATCACAGATGTGAGAAGACAAATAAAAAGGGAGTCCAAAAAAACCTCACCTCATCATGAAAATACCATTAGGCCAGTGATACCATCCATAGTTGAACACTGTTTAGTGCCCAGAGATTGGTAACCCCCCAAACCAAGTTTCCTCACCATCCATGAACTTACTATGAGATGTGCCAACATGGCTCATTGTTAACATACTCAAAAAACAACTAAGTCTCTAAAAGTGGGGAATTTTAATTATAAGATCCTGTTGCAACAAACACAAAGGGTGTCTTCATCACCCTTCCTCCAAGAGAAAGCCCTTATATCATTTATCCAAAGAAATTTCAGCTAGTTCCATCCATCGGGAAGAAAATCGTCAAGTCAAGAAACTGACTTTAAAATCAAGATCTTTGAAGAGAAACAAAGATGTCTACTTAAATTTAAAACTCTCTAAAAATGAGAATAGTCACAACGGAAAAGAGGACTCTCACTTTACTTTATGCTGACATGGTCTCTATACATGAGCAGACTCTTATGGCAGCTTAATGTTGTGGTAAAATCATCAGTATACAGTAATATCTCGCTGTATTGCAACCCCTCCATTAAGGCCTCGCTGATTTGTGAGAAATTTTTCTCACAAATCTGCCTCAGCTTCCCAGCCAACATATGCGCAGTGCCTCTGCTTCGCCAAGGGGCAGCACTGGCACTCCCTGTGGGGCAGGACTCGGAAAGTGCCCCATGAAAGTGGGGCTGGGCGGGCTGCGACGGTGGTGGGCAAGACCTGTGTGCTGAGACAGGAAAGTGGTAGGACATGCCCACAAGTTAAGATTTCCCAGGCTCCAGAAGCAGCGACCAGAGCCCCAGGACACGCCTTCCCCACCACGGAGGCAGTGCAAGCAAGCACAGTGGCAGCAGCCCGGCAGCAGCTGTGGAAGCAGCAGCATCGCCGAAAAGAAGCCCAGGGATTCTCCAGGGAGTCTCCCCAGGAAGACAGGCCTCAGAAATGCTTCCCTTTGCACTCCTGTGCTGTGAGAGCCCATGGGGAGGAGCGGAAAATGCTCCCCGGTGCTCCTGGTTGGCTGGGGGTGGAGCGATGGGAGTGGCCTGAATGCATATTAATGACCCATGCGTGTTTGCGAATTAGATGTTTCTCGAGACCCTGACAAGACCCCCTTCCTTGCAAAGGGTGAGGTATTACTGTATAATATTTGATCTTCCTAAAACAATTTTGATCTTGCTAAGAAGTTTATCCTAACTAAAAGAATATTCCATTTAAGTAAAAGGTAACTGTCTGTGATTGTTTCCAACTCCCTACTTCTGAGCTAGGATAACACAGGGTGTGCCACTTTTCAAAGTTCTGCCAAGATTTAACTCTTCATAGTGGCGTGTTATTTGCTGTTTGATTCCATACAGCTGTGGCAGTTTGCAAGCTCATGAGGGAGTTCATCCCTCCCAGGGTGGACATTTCGATTTGTGAATGATGCCTTAAGGTTTCTTATATCCTTTATATTTCTCAGTTTTAGCATAGCTGCATGGTTTCTAATACTTAGGACTGTAGAAAACCTCCTTACAGTCTGTGAAATGTTGTTTAATGCTCTTTTTGGGAAAAATTGATTCTAGCAAGGACATCCTGTCTGGGACATGGAAATTCAGGGAAATAACAAGATACAGAGTAGACAAAGCAAGATGGAAGGCCCCAAACCCCCTGGAGAAGCTCCAAGGGGCAAACCTGGGGGGGCAGGATGAGGGATGAATGATTTTGGGATTAGATGTATCCATTAGATGTGATAATTGGTTAGTATGGAAAAAAGGGTACTGGTCCTATGGTGACCATGCACCTATGTACATTGTGGACCCAGAGGCTTTCATTAAAGACCAGCTCTTTACTTTATACTGAACATCAAAATATTTATTTTTCCTCATCTCTTTCCGGCTCCCTGAAACAATATATAGGTTGGATCACTGTCATCACTGGGACAGAACAGGGCAGCAGAGGGAGATGCTCAATGTTCTCCATGATCACAATTAGTAAATCTGTCCTAAGATGTACTTGTGTTATTGCACGCTTGAAGTCCCCACATGTCCAACACCATCATATATCCGGAGTGAATGTGTATGATATCTTTGGGAGTTGGGAGTATTTTGTTATCTGCTTGAAGGTGAAACCCTGTAACCCAAGCTCATACAGATTGCTGTCCTATTCCTGCCTTTTGCTTGAGGTAAAATCTAACACTAATGTCTTAAGAACAAATGAAACAATATACTTTTATATACAGACAATTTATATACAAACAATTCACTTTTCCCCCACAGATGCAGAGAATGGCAAGAAAAGAACTGCCTATCTCATGTAAACATTATTTTATTTTACAGATGGTAAAAAAATTGGTTTTTCCCCAAAAGACACTATGTTACTTTTTAGCCTCACACAGAAGTAACCTTATAAAACTACTATTTTCCATTTAGCTGCTACACCAGGTAATTCAACACTTTTTGTTTTCAGACAACTTCTTTCCAAATACTTGAGCACTCTTGTGATTTCAATCCTCAGCCTGCCTATTCTTTCTCAGGAAAAACAGAATATACAGTAAGCCCTCTCCACTTCGTGCCTCCCAGATAGCGACTTCACCTCTACGTGGCGTGATTTTTCCACGATTAAGGAGACCTGTTTCATGACTGTGCCTACGTGAACTAACAGTCATGAATAGTCAAATTAGGCACTCATGAATATTCAAATCAACTCCCATGCCATGCCGCACGGACCATGGGCACACTGCTCTGCCTGCGCCGCACCTGCCCTGCTGTGCCCTAAGCCAAGCCAAGCCCGCGCCGTGCTTGCCCTGCTCCACTCAGAGCAAAGTGGTTGCAGCGGGTTCGCCTGGCGCCATGCTTGCCCCGTTCCACTCGGAGCCAAGAGGCTGCGTGCAGTTATGAAAGATTTACATACTCTCAGGTTAGACGCAGTGTCTGAGACTTTCTCAGGGTAGATGTCTACCCTGAGTATTGAGAGACCATGTCTACCTACCCGGAGAGACACCGGTACAGCAGCGTGGGTGGCTCCCTGCACCAGTGTCCCCGGCTGAGCAGGAAAAGGGGTTTTTCCTGGCGTGGGGTGGCCGCAGGCACTGGGAAGCGCTGACACAAACACTGACCACAGCAGGGCAGTGCCGAAACAGTGCCAGAGTGCCGGGAGGGCAGTGTGAGGGTGTGAGGCAAATTTGTGTATTAATGAGCTGCCATTCTTCACAGACGGAGGGCTGCACAGGGGGTCACCAAGACCCGCGATACTGTGGTATTCAAGGGCCAGCTGTATTAGCTAAAGCATCACAGTTTCTCTATTATTCAAACATGGATACATCAGGTACCATAAGCAATGCTGCAGGTTCAGATAAAAAATTGTACCCAATAATAAAAAGGAAAATAAATAGGTCTTAATGGAAACCTCAAATACCAAAATCCGTTCTAAATAATCTTCAAAATGGCTTGAAAGGCTTCCCTGTGAAATACAGACGAAGGATAAATTGAGAAGAAAGGATCAGTGAACAAAAACATTTTAGATCGGTGTTTGGAGTCTGAAGAGGGAGGACATCGGATGGGGCAAGATGGAAGACCCCAAGGAAGAAATTAAAATTATTATTAAAACATTTACCTTTTTTTGGAAATATCTTTAAAAAGTCTGGCACCAAACCACCTAGGATTTGCTCACTCCAGAATTTACGAAAGGAAGGTTTCTTCCAGAGCAGATAAACTGCTTCTGAGTTACTGCCTCATCTAGAGTGACAATTCAGATGCCAAAATATTGAGTGGTTTAAGCTTGCTCTCCTACCAACTTGCCTGAAAAGTCGTGCTGTTTACATAGCTCTGTATACAAAAACTAAATTTACTATGTTGATTCAGACTCACATAGAGCATCCATCTTTATATATAAAGTTTTATCAGTTCTGGTAGGTTTTTGTTGAAATATGGGGCAAAGAAGATCCCTCACCATTTTGCACTGGGGACCTGGCACAAGGCCCATGGTGTGGCCACTTTCCCAAGGGAAAGACTCTGCAGGTGAGAAATAAACATTAACCCACACCTTCCCCTGGCAGCCCCTGACAACTGCAGTCCCATTCTTTCTTGCCCCACAGGGCCTAACCAAAAAACTTGGCTGCCCTGGGCCTCCCGTCCCTACCCATGTCCCGGTTAAAAAGTTCTTACAAGAGAAAACTGCAACATACACCTTCCTCTGGCATTCCCAGCTGCATTTGCATCTCCAGCCTGTGTCCCTTCCCCAGTCCTAATCCTAATCTTCAACTCATTCTGAGGTGAAGACACTCAGACTTGATAGCACCAAGTTCAGGGAGGAAAAAATATTTGCAGCCTAAGCCTTCTCCTGACCCCACAACACTGGCACCACTTCCAACTCCACTACAGCTATAGCTGTAGGCAACCACTACATGGCAGAAGTAATGTAATTGCACTGTTTGCAGCAGCAGAGTTAGACATCAGGAGATCATTGACATCACTGTAACCAGAACCATCTATTTTTCTGCATTTAGCTGCGTGGCAAGTCTATAGGCACTTGTACTGTAGGCATCTGTGGACCGGTGAAGAATTTCACCATCTGTTGTCCAACCTCATCGTTCTCTTTGAAAATATTTTATGGCATCACACTACTCCTTCTCCCACATGAAAAAAAAAAGAAAGAAAGAAAAGAAAGAAAAGAAAGAAAAATGAACAAACAAATAAACAGAAACACCTGACTAAAACAGAAAACCCCCACCAACTTTACATTCTTCTGGAATCACAAATTTGTAACTTTAAAAAGCGTGAGAAATCTTTCTGAATGGATTGTTTTAGAGCATTAAATCAAACCTTTAAGAATATATTTGTATTTCAGCAATCCCTGAGAAAGGTAAAGAAAAAAACAGCAGCAAGACAAGTGTCATGAGAGCAATGTAGAACCCATTAGCTTCCACATCAGCTGCAGCACGCATACATTGTTTGGTGGCTTATTTTCACAACATGGCAAAACAAAACTAAAACTTTTTAAAACTCTAGCTTTCAGCCAACTTGTTTCTCCCAAAAATCATCCAACCGCTACTTATGCAAGAAGTTAAATGGCACGGCAAGGGAAAAAAAAAGAACAGAAGCATAAAGACTGTAATTCTTTGACATGATTAGAGGGAAGATATGATAATGAAATCTCAAGGACCTTTTTAACAGTAAGAGGGTTAAGTACTTCCACAGATGGTGGCTCCACCACTTCCCTGGGCAGCCTTTTCAAACATCTGACAATCTTTTCAATAAAAAAACCTTTTTTCTCATATCCAATCTAAATCTCCCCTGGCAAAACCACACACTCATCCTCCCTTTCCCACGTCTTGGACTCTTCAGTAACTAGGTGGTAAATGAAGCACAGTAAGGCAGTGCGTAGAAGCTAAACCCTTAGACCTGCCTTACCTTACAGAAATCAAAGGGCACAATGGAAGTGGAAAGCTGCTCTATCCCCACTCATAGGGAGAAGCTAGGTCACTTCCTTCCCCTGATAGGTATTGGAAGAATCAATTGCTCTATTTGGTGCTGTCCCCAAGGCTTGACATTCCAGGAGATAAGGTATCTCCACAACTGGACAGACAAGCCGAAATAAGTACTAGCCACTGTGTGACTAACCTATTAGACTCTCCTGGGGTTGTTTATCATGAGTTAAGAATTTGACTAACTTCTTCCAGGAAGAGAAGGCGTTTCAGACAACAGTTGATAAAAGATCTTACGAAAAGCACCAATAAACTGCTCATTAAATTCTTGCAAGAAAGTGTCAGTCAAGAAAATATTCAGAGGATGTCTGCCAAAACCTAGCCTCCAAAAAGACCTTGTTTCTAAGAAGAAATGGAAGAGAAGCCCTTTCAGAGAATAAAGTTCAGAAACAGAAAAAAAGAAGGTTGAAGTGACATGTGTTCACAGATTAATCCAGGCTGGAGGGAGAGATCTCCAACAGAGCTTTTTCCTCAAGTCACAGATCATATTCCTAAAACCAAAAGCTGACTAATGATCTGATCCTAAAGTAAGAGGGCACCTCATACTTGAGAGTTCAGGAAATTCTATCCACAATGAACCTTCACAGAGACATTTCTCCATTCAAATTAAGCTTTACAGACTTGCATTCTAAGAAGCAGTCTTTTAGCACTTGATAATTATTAGCCCAGACAGCTTCAGTATCCACATATTTTCAACTCATGCTCTGTAGCACCAAAACACCCCCAAATAGCTGAAAAGGAGAGAAAAATCCACTGCTAATCCTAGAGGTAAACAAATCAAATTGAAACAGCAAACAACAAAAAATCAAAATATTTTGTTGCAAAAGAAGAGGCAAAGAAGTTTGAAAATACAGAGATGTTCTGGAGGTCACAAAATATTTTTGGGAAAGCATTTTTTGAGTGATTGCTAATAATACTCATGACATAATTTATTTAGAATCTGATGAACAAGGTACGTTTTTAACAAGCAGGACAGAACTGACTTTGCCCTATAATAGGCTCATATTCCAGTCTGATAAGTACAAAATAAATAAAGAACTATGCAAATATGTAGCATTGAGAAAACAATACACCAAAGACAGGACTGCATAGGTCTTTTTGTGCCAAAGTCTAAAAATATGAACAAGACAGAGGCCTTGCAAAACAGCTCAAGAAAGAAAAAAGGGAAGATTTGTGTATAAAGAACTTCACAACTATTTACACAGGACACACCATTACAAGAACTGATGCTAGGAAGAGCATCTCATGCACCTATAGATTTGTAATTTATGCGTAGTTTTACACTGAGTAGCAACAGTCATGGATAGCTGCCCAAAGTACATCCTAATTATAATTTCTTAAACATACACCCTTAGAAAGCTGAAGTCTCTCACAGGATTACCTTGCCTTGCGTTTGAGGAACATTCAATTGAACAGGTCAGTTTTCCACAGTCTCCTGCCCTATCAATTATCAAGAATCACTGAAAAAACTCTACTATTAAGTCTGCTGAAATGCATTTTTTTAAACATATATACAAATACAGGCTATTCTGTCAGTACTCAAGTATGCCCCTTAATGGCTATTCCCCTCTTCTTATGCACACAGCTGAGCACTAGTTTTTACAGTTACGTTTGACCCCTCATCTAAACTAAACTAATAAACAGCCCTTCATTGTAACACAGCAATAAAACATAAAGATTAATAACTCTGTATTCATATAAAACTGTTTCAAGTGTCCTCACATGAACTTAAATCTTAATGAGCCTTGGAGCCCGTCTCTCAAAACTGGAGACATGCCAAATTCACAAGGCTGGTAATGTTTTGGCTTTAAAACCTAGAGCCTGAAAACTTCTCACCTCAAGGCATGGATCACATTCAAAACTTCGAATTTGCCTATGAAACTCAAATACCTTCTTAGTTTCCAGGAATACGAAAGTCCAGCAAAATACTAATTAAGCATAAGACCTCGGCATCCACTGACTTCTCCAGTGTGCAGTACAAACCAAGTGCTGAACTGATGCCAGGCTCACGCCAATGACAGACAAGTGGAATTACATATCTGAAAAATCCCATAATCTACAAAGATGACCGTTTGTTTTCCCCTACCAGGTGACATAAGTGACGTTAACTTGTAGGAAGAACAGCTGAAACACAATACATACAAAGAAGGCTGTTCTGCATGCCTCACGGTATCACTGATTTGAACACAAAAGATTTATTATTCCATAGCATTACACTAGCACTGATCTGGCATATAACCAGCCCTTGCTGAAAACAGCATTCATATCAGGCCACAGCTTGGTCAGATGCACTAGAACTATGATGCACTTCCAAAGAAGCTGCTCTGTGAGGAAAAGCAGCTCATTCATCACCAGTGACATGAAGAACACAAGCTAATGGGATTTTTAATTTACAGAAGAAAAGTATTCTCATGATAGAATAAATGATAAATTCTACTAAGTAATTCCTGATCACAATCACTTTCAGCTCACTCAGATTTATAGCCATAGTTCACATTTTCTTTAAATGCTAATAATCTATGTGCATGACTAACTTCTCACCTTTTTTATTTAAAAGTAGAGTCTAAAACCTTTCTTGTACCTTTTAAGAGGATATATTCCTAACATGCACAGCTGAAGAGAACTGCCGTTCCTATATATGGTCCTATATGAGAAAAAGTATAACACTTTTTCCCTGGTTCACTGTGCATACCCAATTTTACCATGATTACTTAAAAGCAGTAAAATATCCTTGTATCTGCTCTTTTAAGAAACAACAAACAATTACAGAATCCCAGTTTCAAAGAATAAGCATGGTTTCTGCACATGATACATAAGCTACATAACACCATGTACACAAAGGATCTGTAAGAAACAAAAAAGAGTTTGGGAAAGTGCTGATAAGTTGGTATCCAGGGCTGCATAGGCAAGTGACATCCATCTTTACATTTCCTTGTTCCTCTTTCACTTTTATATGCGTATGGCATTACTTCTCAAGGTATGCAGTTAAATATTTGTTAGAACTTTCATGTTCGAGAAAAATCACAGAATCACAGAATCACAGAATATTATGAGTTGGAAGGGACCCACAAGGATCATCTAGTCCAACTCACCACCTAACACCCGTACAGAGACCGAGAGCACATCCCAGAGCACAACACCAACCTAGATCCCTCACAG
>WEKX01029428.1:53781-101327 GCA_013390025.1 Pitta sordida
GTTTATTGTGCCTGCATGTACCGCTATAAATTGATTCTCATAAACCATACATGCAGCTAAACAGTTCTACATACAGAACCCAAGGTATTACACACAATCAGCAAAGCCAAATAATTTCTGCTAGTATTGAAACTGGATTCAGTTTGAGTTTGTTTGTTTAAGGTCTTTCACCCAGGATCCGTATCCCAGTTGCTGTTGTTGTTACTCTTCTTCATGGTTGAGTTCTATTCCTGACATTAGATTCTCATTATCACTAATACTGGACTGATTCCAGAAAAAGCTTGAGAGAAAATAAGATCCAAATTTCATACCAGAAGTTCTTACAGACACATAGGATGTATATGCCCCATGGATAGTCAAATCAAAGCAAACAACTCAGATTTTTGAAGTCTCACATCCATACAGAGACCTCTCTAACTGCTGAATACCCAATATGAAGGAAGGAATCCTGCAGTACACTGGACAAGGGGAGGTGATAGCAAGCAGAAGGGAAAAACCTTAAAAATACACTTCAAGGATCTTAAGGCAGGAACAACTAGACAAGATCACAGGAAGACATGCATTTTTTGAAAATAATTTTTAAACTTAATAGTAGCAATTCTTGCATAGTTAGAAATAAAAGGAACCTCGACTTCCTTACCTGCTGTTTAAAAAAACTCAACAGAATACCCAAACCAGCAGAATAGGTGGATAGAGACAGCATATGCCTTTTCCTCTGCAATCAACCTTCATTCAGATGCCTGAATCCATAGAATAGGAACACCTAAGCATTGCAACAACCAGATCTAATTTATTCCTGATTAATCCTCTAGCTTCTTATGATATCTGGGTCAAACTGAAACACTAAAGCTGTGTAACAACCCAGAAACCCCCCCCCCAAAAAACGGAACATGTGCTGGAGCGGAAATTGAGGCTTTCTAGTGATATTTCCTGCTACTGGTGTTGTATTCCTGCATCATATAGCTTCCCACCATGACCCCAAGAGGACACATTTGGCCACCTGTGCAGAAACATGGCCGCGAGACTCCTCACTGTTTACATATGAAAATACAATACACAAAGCAAGAACGGAGCAAGAAATGCCTCGGCCTAGAGCTATGATGTCCCTTGTTGAAATCACCATCTGCACTGACATCAGAAAGCTATGCTAAAAACCCCATGAACTCATTTCAGACAAACAGAAGTCATAGTCACTGGCTTCCCAGCACAGCTGGGTGAACAATTAGGGCTGGCACTGTCTGGGCAACTACACAAGTGGGCTTTCAAATAGCCAGAAACAAGGAAGTGCTTGTGTTGCGCTCATCTGTTGACTTGTTGCTTTATGGCATTCTGCATTGTTTAAATATGCTCCTCAGCTCCTCAGTTGAGTGCGTCATGCTATAAAGTGTCATTATGAAACCAGAATGAGATGCCAACCATGGCATAAAGACTACTAGAGAGGAAGGGGCAAGGCTTGTAGGTGCCTGTGGAAGCATTAGTATAGTGGTGAATGTCCCCATCTCTCATACAGGAGACCAAGGGTTCAATTCCCACCAGTGAGGCAGTGGTGGCATTTGAGAGTTGGACTCGATGATCCTTGTGGGTCCCTTCCAACTCAGAATATTCTGTGATTCTGTGAATGTGCAACCAGGACTGCTCCAGCAGTCAGGATGGTGGTCCGACAGTCTGAACTTTTGGCACTGCAGAGTTGCATTAATTTTCATTTATTAAAATATATGGATTGTTTCCAAGCATGAATGAATCATTTATAACCAGTGTAGTGATGTCTGTAGGCTCTGTAGAATGCAGAGATTGTGATTAAGTGGAGGGAGCCCTGGCATTACTGTGCATAAAGCTCAAACAACCCTGCTATAGACAGAGAGGGAGATGCCCCCTGTGGCATTTCATGCATGACTACTCTGTTTGGGGAATGGACTCTGGCAGGGTAACTACTCTGTTCCCTTCTGCAAAACACCTGCAAAGTCAGAATGCAGCTTGAGATATGTTTGGGACATTCAAGACACACTGATTTTGTCCCTACTCCAGTCCTCTAGCTGCTGGGATCCCTCAGAAATCAAGCTCACTTTCAGTCCTCCTCACAAAATACAACAGGAAAGGAAAACCCTGCAATAGTCACATGGAAGTGAAGCATCACCATTCCTCACTTGCATAGACATCACCCTCACAAGTGTCTAGCTATGAGCTGCCAACTAGTGACACTAGCAATGAGTACTGTCCTACAGATATAAACAGAGGCAACTTTGGCTTTTCCCTAAAATTTCAACAAATCAGATGAACTTGACCAAAGGAAATCAGTTTTTCTGTCTTCAGAAACTAAGACACTTGTGATTTCTTTCTTGTCTTTTGCAGCTTCTCAGAGACTTTAAGACCAGGTTTTCATCTGCTTGTTGAGGTTAGCTGCAATGAAAGTACAGCAGAGTAGAAGGAAGTTAAGAGAAAGCTTATATACGACAGGGTTCATGAAATACCCTGGTAAGTTGCTGATAAATTAGAAAACCCCTGTCTACAAAGATAATATTGCCCATGGCAGCTTTACTAGTGCTTCTTCTCTGAGCAACAGATAAAAAATTAACTGTCAGTGCTTCACTTGTGAAAGACAGTACTTTTTGAAGATACTTTTAAAGAGTTCTCAGTGTTACACCCCAAATTTCTGTTTTCTCTATTTTATAGTGGACTTGGAACCAGTGAGGAGCACATGTATTGCTGGCGCCATAGCTTGTTCATAATCAGAAAGCTGAATTTGAAGACCAAATTGGTAATTTGATCAGCTCTCTGGTTAATGCTCTGTAGGCTGACAGAGTTTTACCGGTGAATCACAGCTTACCAACGAAGAGTGGGATGCAATACAAATATCATGGCCTCTCTGAGGTTGAAGAGACAGATCCCTTCAGGCTGATTTGCACTGATCCACAGGTGGTAAATGAGGACAAACAATTTGTCCAATATCACAGAACAATTTAGTCGTATGTATAACCACGGGTTGTCCTTGACCTGTTTATTACTACAGCTGACAATCTCCTAAGAAATATGTATTCATTAGTTTCATTAGCAAAACCTTAGTTAGTTATACTTTCCATCTTAAAGATTTACAGCATTTAAATCAGACTACCTCTTCTTACTTGCAGATAAGATTACAATCTAATCTTGAAATACACATCCCTTGCTTTTCATGCACTGTGAAGTGATTCAGCACTCAGCACTTCCCTTCAACACACAGCGGACAGAAATCTTGTGCAAGATGCTACCTTAAATACAAACTACATGCTCCTTCTGAGTTACACAACTTTGGATCAACAATAAAAACTACTTCCCTCTCCCCAAAGCCACTCCTCAGCAAAGACACGAAACTGCAATCAAAATTGACCACATAATTTCCTCTATATTTTTTCCCCTGTAACAGCTAAAGTTCAAACTGTCTGATTAATGACACTAGTGGGATATACAAGTGTATTTACACAAGTAGGTTTCAAATCTATGGTAAGCTACCAAAAGCTGAATTACAGGATATTAGCTCAATTCTACTGCTGAAAACAGTTTCCAAGTTCCAGTACCCTTCATAGTGTAGAACTTATCCAACAGCTGTAACGGTCCAACTAAACATCTCAGGAGATCTATTCTATACATTTCAATATGCATTCAGTTCTGCCAAGCTGCATCCTTCTGGTGTGAAAAGACAGCTTTTATCAACTTCAGTGACAACCCTGCATATCCAGGGAAAGAAGCTGGTCAATACAGGTGATTCAGATCAGCGGATTTTCCCAAATGCCTGACAACCTGATTTTCAAAGGACTAAGAGCATTAGGGCACATTTCCAAATTGCTCTTGAAAGTCACCAGCTTTGGCATCTAAGCCTATAACATGGTTTTGGAAGACTCTGCCTAAAAACTAGCTGTTAAAACCACAGAGAGAAATGTGCAAAAGCAAACTTGTGTCTCTGGTCCAAATATTACAAAACTCATCATTCAAACACACCTTTGGGTAGAATTTAGAGGATGCCTAACCTTTCCAGAAACTGTAAAAGCAGCTGTGTATTGATGGTATTCATATGGCTAACTTCTGACAGCGTTCAGACTTGGACTTGGTCCAAAACGCCTCGCTGTAGCAGAGACGTCTGCAGGCAGGTGTGGAACACGGTTTGCCAATCTGTGGTTAAGAACTTTTACTAAAAGGAAACCAAAAAGCACACATAATTTTTTATTTACATCACTAGCTAAGGAGCTTGGGTAGAGTGAGGGAAGCACTTCGCAAAACCTGTTTTTGTTAAACCACATTTCATTCCTCACCATAACAATAGCTTTGGCATTGATAGGACACTGCAATGAAATACCAGTGCAAAATGCTAAACTCTCAAAAGGAAATCAACAATTGGACATACTAGCTGAAGTTGCTCCCCACTTTAGTCAAGATTGTATTCAAGGCTCAAAACTGTGTTACTTACTCACACAGAAGAATGCCGTTTTCTAATCCAGAACGAAAATCTTTCTCCCCAAAACTTCTGCCTGTCACTTGCTGCAAAAGAGTAAAGGGAAACAAAAGTGTGACATCTATTAGACATTGAGCTTTACCAGAGCAATTCGTAGTATTCAGTTAAAGCATCTGCAGCATAAGGAACATCTGAGCTTCACAAGCCTTGCCAAAGGACTAAGTCATGCCAGTTCCTCCTTCTCATCTCATCAAGCTATTTAACATATAGAACAAAGTACTTGTTCTGGCCAGTGCAATTACAGATTATAACAGAACTGTTTTCCAGAAGTAAAAACCAAAAATAACAACCCAAAACCTGTCATAGAATCTTCAGAATATTTTAAAAGTTTTATTTCATAGCACTCTGAATTTTTAAACTCAGACAAAAAATGTATTTTTACTGGGTTTTTTGCACCATATTAAAAATGTTGCGTCATGCTTGAACTTTAGTCCTTAACCTACCATCTTTACAGAAAAAGCAAAGGCAGCTGGAAGCATTACCATGAGTTATAGCACTTCGGACACATGCCTCAATACTCCTGCTCATATTAAATGATATTTCGCATCACCAAAGCAACTGTGAGTTTCAGTACAAAATCAGTGGAAGCTAAGGCTTAGACACCTTCTCATAGTCCTGCCAGAGACACTTGGACCAGGAGGTACTTTCTGCATCATGATCTCTTAAGCCAGCCTGTGCTGCTTAGGGATGGGTCATCTAGAAACCTTTCAGGAATCCCAGTCTCGCCTGAGGTGCCAGATGCTACAAGCATGACTGAACCCCCATTTATGACTCACTATCATGTTGTCAATGCCTTACCAATCATTCTCATATCATTCTCAATAGATTACGTGTAAAGTTAAAAGTGAAGAATACTTTTTATTACCACCATGGAAGATACAAAAATAGTTGTTATGTTTAGAGAGAACTGGACAGAAACAATACAAAGCAAAAGAAGTTTTTAATTGTCCTCCAAGAGGTCTTCTCTCTACCCAGCCAAAACATTTACCGGATGCTTATAGAGTTCTCATGGCTTGAATCCAATCTTTCAGCAAGACCCTTGCTCTGGGCGTTGCTTCCACCATAGAGAACAGTGACTTACTTGGAGACACATCTGTCCTTATGTCCCCTTTTTCTCCTTGCTGTTACATTCAGATATGAGACCCTTCCTCTCCCAGTTTCCTGTCATAAAGACAGTAATTTATAAAAACTGACAAGTTTGGCACTTTCCCACGGGATTAGCGATGCACCAGCTTCATAAATACTGGTTATAGCTATGCAGTCTTAGACAGAGAACAGCACTTTTTAAAAAATCAAAATGCAAATGCAAATCCTAAAACCTAACCCTCCACTACATTATAAACATACTATTTTTCTTAATCACAGAACAGAATCACAGACCTAGTAAGGTTGGAAAAGACCATAGAGATCATCAACTCCAACCTATCACCTGTTACCTAACCTGTTGCCATCCTGCTACCAACACCCATCCTACCAATAACACACTACCCTAATATCCAGGTCATGCTACCAAGTAATGTAAAGGAACTTCTCCAGTGTGTAAACTTTAAACCCCCATACTCTAAAGAGTGTATCATAAAGACATCAGTTGACAATCATATCTTATGCAAATGCATAAAGTAGAACAAGGCACTGTGTTGCCCTCTGAAGAAATCACATGCAATTTGCCAGTAGTAAATGATCTCTAATCATTTAGATTATCCTTAGTCATAGTGAATTTTGTTTAATCTTGAATCTGCTGAAATAGAGGGAAATCATGACAATAAAACCATTAACATTTGGGATGGGTGATAGGTAGAGCATATAAAAAATGACTTCTGTTTAATCCACAGAATACCAGAGAGGAGTAAGAAGAGCTATTTTGTACAGCTGGATTCTAAGTGGCTTTTTCAGCTATGAAGAAAAAAAATTTTTAAAAAAATTACAGTCATCTTATTTCAATGCTATGTGTCCCGCGTTCCAGCTATGGAAATCAGTCTTCTTAGGCATTTAGCTGGAAACAGTACTGAAATTGTTACCACAATTCAGGTAAGAATCCACCTTCTAAAAGCTGTCACCTGAGTATTGCTGTCGTTACTGATTATGTAGGAAGGTTTCAGACACAACTTCTGGCTGCACAAATAAAATCATGACATGCAGATGCACAGCTGGCATATGAATTCAGCCAGGGAGAGGTACAACAGACACTGACAGGAGGTGAGGAAATACAGGAAGGTCCAGGAACAGTGCACGTTTGTTTGAAAAGGAACTGGAAGCAAATGAGGCATGGAAAGGTTTATGCCTGTTCTAGATAATCCAGCTGTACAGGGAAAACATTAATCAGCTACAAGTCTACTGATTTAGTCAATTTAATTTAAAAACAGTTCAAGAGAGAAAGGTTAGAAACTAAAAATAAGCATGAAGATGACATAAATGGCAAAGATAAACCCAAAATGGGACTGAGAGGAGCAAAAAGCTGGATCCACCTTTTCCAGAGGAAATGAGAGCTCAGTTTCTTGGCTTATGTTTACACATACACCTCCCTCTGCAGGAGCTACTTTGGGCCATACCCTCATGAACAACTACTGCAGGCCCACAGGCCATCCTGGTGCACAGTGCTGAGATAACCTCTGCTCTGCACATCAAGAGCGGGAGGAGAGACCATTTAAAGGGACTCAAGCAAAAGGATTGGAACTCTCATATTTGCAAACACGAAGTATGCACACACAGAAAGGTGCATACTTTGCCCAAACCCCTATAAAAAGGAAAGCATATGCATGAGCCATGGTACCACAAAACTGCTGCACATGTCACAGGACTGTGTTCATGATATTAATCTAAGCAGTGGTCTGTTCCTACTAGCTTAGCTTCTGTCTCTGGGAAAAAAAGCCTCCAGTTTGCTGCAAGGAACTCTGAAATCCACTTTAGTACAGTGGTATGTGTCCCCACCTGGCGTGTGGGAGACCCAGGTTCGATTCCCGCCAGGGAGACAGTGTTAAGAGTTGGACTCGATGATCCTTGTGGGTCCCTTCCAACTCAGAATATTCTGTGATTCTGTGATTCTGAAAACACTGACAACACTGACACACAAGGACTTGAGGGTAGCCTTTACACTGCTTCCACCCAGCTTTACTGGCCAAAACATAATTGTCCATCTGCAAATAGGTACAGAAAACTGGAAAATGTAGGAACAGATCTTTAGCCCACCAGCTTTCATTTAACAGCGAAATGGTGTTCAGAACTGAACCTGTACAAAACCAGTTGTGAACAAATGCAAAGCAGTATGGATCCTGGACTGCTGCCATCGGGAAAGGAAAAAAAATTGAGTAATACTGAAACCTAAGCTATTAACTGAGAAAACACTGAGACCTGGCCTTCCTTTGTAAGGTTGTGTTTCCAGATCACCACATCTTATGAGCTTTGAGGACAGAACTCCATCTATTACAGTGATCTCCGCATATTCACGGCTCGCATATCCACATATTCAATTAATCGCGGTCGGATTTTCAGTGAGCTGTGAGACCGCACACATGAGCAGAATGTCTCGGACTCTGGATTTCGCAGCCGAGAAGCACCCAAGGGCGCTTCCTCCGCTTTAATGAGGTGCTACAGTGCAAGCCACAATCCCAGGACCCCCCCTCCAGACCTTATTAGTGGAGGGTACGTGGCTACAGGCGGGGAGTAGTTGAATATTCATGGGTTCAGTATATTCACGGATTTCATAACCCGCGGGACCTGCCCAGAGCTGACCCCCAGCAAATTCTGGGGAATCACTGTACCTTGTGTTGCCCCCACCTCACTGGTATAGACCAGCACACTTAGGCAGTACAGCAGGAAGCAGGATACATTGAAGTTCCCTATTCACTCTGCAATGGAGCACACAGTAGTTCTCTCCAGTACAGGGGTACCAAAGTTCAAACAAAGTACCTTAAAGGGAAAACAAAAGCTGTATCCTGCTAGTGATTACTAGAAAAGCCTCCCACTTCTTTAGTAAGGTCTATAAAGTTGAGAAGAAAAAAAAAAAAAGCATTTCCACATCATGCTGTAAATTAAAAATAGAGAACAGAAGCGAAATAGTGCCATTTATTATTGTGTTCTTCATTTATGTAAGGAGTTGTTTTTACTTATCATCTGGATGATATTTTCTTCGTAAAAAGCTGCAAGCATTGCAACCAGGGTAATTATTTGAGTGCTGGATGCATTTCTCAGTTTCCCTGCCACCTAACAAGAGAAAATTAACCTAAAATGAAAAGTAAAAGTTCTTTGTGGCAACAACTTTAATATGTATTAGCACAGAGTAATGCTTCTTATATATGGTATTGTTACTAATTAGCTCTTTTATTCTTTGCAGTTACGCATGCCATTAAATTTATGTCATCAAGGATGGCTGTCATCCAGCCACTAACCAATGTCATATTACACAACTTTACTTCCACAAAGCTTCAGTTTACACTGGTTTTGTTGCATTTTGTATTGCTGCTGCTGCTTCCCGAGATGGAGCTTGCAAAGCCTCTCCTGTCAAAACAGCTTAGGGGCATGAAAAAGAAAAGGTGACAAATTAATGAGCAGATGCTGGCCTCAGGTGACATTTATCTTAGCCAACAAGATATAAGTATTTGAATAAACACTAGGTCATCAGGGACAACACAGTGAAAAGAGTTAATTTTCTATGTGCACATCTGAAAATGGCATGTTATGCAGTGAAAAAAAAAAATAGAGACACAGCAAAGAGAGGTCTTTGTTCCTCATTATGCATTTTGGAGAGCTTGTGAAGCATGACAGCGAAGAGAAAAAGATTTTTGTAAAGTTTCCTAGGCTGACTATTTCTTTGTATGTAGGTATGCTGCTTTTCTATTTTGCACACTTATATATTTTACCCTATATATTTTTTTACTTAACTGAAAAAAGCCTGCCCTGCTACTCAACAAGGGAGATATAAAAGTAAGGCTTGCACTGTAATAATCACAGGTATGTAAATAGAAACCACTAGATTGTATAAGCCTCATAATGACCAAAAGAAACATGACAGCTTTTAGGGCACCAGGATTTGGCTCCTCTAGAGTAATAAATTCCTACTTCCCCATTTCTGAGATATAGTTTGAGTTAATAACATGAATATGCAATTAAATTCCATTTTTGTGTAGCAGAGGTAGAAAAACCTCTGAACTAAATGGCATGCTATGACACTGCAATGGGACTTGGAGACCCTTCACCATCTCCAAGTTCAGCCCTATATTCATCACACAATGTCTCTGCTTGCAAAAGTGGACAAAACACATAATTTAAACATAAGTTCCCTCTCTCTAAACTAAATTGCTAATATCATAGTAATACAAGTCAGTCCTGGATAGCTTTATTACAAATATTAGGAAGCTAGTTGATTTAGCACAGAGAAACTTGAAGACTACATGAATGGAGCTCTCAAGAAGCAACAAACACAGGTCTAGAAGAACCTGTTTTCCAGGAAAGCTGAATGATGACACAAAGCCTTCCAAGGCTTTACAGTATTGAAGTAATTATTACTGAGATCAATAAAAGTGCAAACAACTGACATATCTGTAGTGTATAATTCTATCCTCAAGGACAAAACCAGCATGAACTCAGAATGACTGTGGTCAGCAATGAATCACCTGAAATTATGGGGTATGGAATTTGAAAAATTAAAGAATATATGGGAGGATGGGGAGGAGATTTCCCACTTGGGTAGCAAGGCTAATCTGCAAAGAAAGCACTTAACATTATTTATTTTTAGCTCTTCCATTTCCTGGTCACTTCAGTTTAACTGCAATTTGCAAAGTTAACTACCTGTGATGAAGTCCCTTTTGTTCTTTTCCTTTGACTGTTCACCCTTATATTATTCTTTATGAAGACAGAGAGCTGACTTGCTCTTTTTACACTTCATATAAACTCCACTTTTTCTAGCAGCAATAGAATAAAATTGAGACCGCATATTCTCCCCCATTTACTTCAAATTCCCTTCTGTCACACTGCCAGTTGGGTTAGCTGACAGTTTGGTGTCAACATACATCTTGGGAAAGCCATACCCACTGATGCAAACATACTTCCAACCCATTTGGTGGGCCCAATTATAAGTCCTCGATAAAGGAATGATTTACATATTTACTAAAGGATCCTAGTCAGTGCCATTTCTTTTCCAACAAGGGAGCAACAACTAAAACAACCACAGCAGCCTGGAGTTTTTTCTGATCCTTTGGATATATTAGTGAGGACACAATCCTTTGAATGGCTACCTGTATTTAACATGTAACTAATAGATTTGGTTAGTACTCTGTTTAGGAAACATTATAAAAGAAATACTGAAAGAACAGTAAAACAAATGCATCAATGGACACAAATTTCCATTCCAGGCCTCTGCCATTTCAGTTCTCCTACTAAACAAGAATTTACGAAGACAAAGGCAACAGAGTTCACCTTATACACAAGACAAACCACAAGCCAACTCTGAACTGCTACAGAGCAACACTAATCCATTGACTCAGACCTTGAATTCAGCAAGTCTTTGAGAACACACCATCAATATTTTCATATATTCTGGGAAGAGATCAACCTCAGAGCAGCTGCACTACAGTTCTGCCTGCTGAAAGGCCAAGATATGATAGAAGACAACTGCAGCCAATAAGGCTTATTGCTACCGGTAAAGCACAGGCATCACTGTGCTCCTGCTTTTCCCATCAACCTACCACCACCACCAGCAGCTATTCACAGAATCACAGAATATCCTGATTTGGAATGGAGCCACAAGGATCATCAAGTCCAACTCTTCAGTTAAGAACCGCCCATACAGGGATTAAACACACAATTTTGGTGTTATTAGCATTGTGGTCTAATCAACTGAGCTCAGCTCAGGGTCTTCTTACCCTACCTAAAGCTTTAAAGCTAAGTCTGGTGATGTTCTGTCCTTACTAATCTGCTCATCACCAAAGCTTTCCACACTAAAATTCTACATTGCTAGCAGTGGTATTATACATGCAGGGCTGCCATACGATGTTTGGATTTATGATTTTGCAGAGCTGTGCACAGTTCTGCCAGGACATCTGGTAGTATAATCCTGCTTGGCTGGCAAGCTGCTAAGGAGTGTTAAAATTTCATGATAAACTCAGCCTCCTTTTTCATCTCGCTAATGCTGTTTGTATACAGTCCCAGGTGTATTGCCACCTGCCCTTTGAGGTGGGGTGGGGCAGAAAATACTTCATTCAAGGTTCAACATTTTGTGGAGAAAGAGAGCAAAGAGCAACAAAAGAATTTAAAAGTGACTTCTTTCAGACTTCTCCTGGCTGCAGCAGAAGCCCTGAAAGCTTTACCTAGCAGCAGGTCACCAGTTACATCTGATTTGTACTTGACAGTGAGTAGATTAGTCATCCCTCGCTACTTTGTGCTTCACCTATCAGGGCGTCAGTACATCGTCGGGCTTTTTCCCCGTATAGATATTTTCCAGCTTCCCACCTCATTCCTCCCGCGAGGGGAAGTGGGGGGCGGTGCCAGCAGGTGCTGCTCCCTTGGGAGCTACCCTTGTAACTGTGATGCAGATATTAATAAACTGTTGGGGAAGCTTTATAACACTGTCTCAAACAAAGCTGCCGTGCAGAGCCCTCCTCTTGCGCTAGCTGCTCCTAGTTGCTGCAAGCAGAAGCATGCAGCAGGGGCATGTAGCAGCATGCAGCAGCAAAGCAGCAGCAAGCAGGAGCATGCAGCAGCCAGCTGTTTTCTCCTGCTTTCTCCTGTATGCTGCTGCTGCTCGGAGCTGAGGGGTTGGGGGACTGGCTGTAGTTACATTGCTACTTTGCACATTTCACTTTTTGAGCCTTGTTTCCAGACGGGACCCCAGAATATTTGAGGGATTCCTGCTTTTGAGTCATTGTTTTATGGGTGACCAGGTTCTTACCTGTACTTCAGTTAGGTACCAGATGATAGACATGACAAAACGCCCTAGGATAAATGGTTTTAATCAGTTGTTCCATTTCAGGTTCTTTTTATTGCTAAAACCCCCAACGAAACAAAAAACCCAAACCAAAAAACTTTATGTCCTATATGATTCGTCATCTCTTTCTTATTTTTAGTGGGAATTACAGAAGGGGGGGTTGTAAGCTCCTGCCACAGGTTTATGAGTAAGGTGTTCATCCTCCTTCTTGACTAGGGAGAAGGAAGATGAAGCATTATTTCAGGAAAACAACTTGTATTTGACGGAAGTTACATCCTAGCATAATGATACACTCTGTAGCTCTGTGCTCTTTTCCATAAAAACAAGACCCCATGCAGATGGTCAGAAGAGCAGAGATCAGGATTAGCGTGTATGATGTGAGTCCAACAAGTACAACAGACCAGAAGACAAGAACACACCTCAGTCTAAGGTCGTCGTTAAATCTAGTCCTGTCTGTCTGGAGAGTCTAGCCTTAGTCTCTACACTGTCTGGAGAAAGTTCCCTGCTCAGCTGCCCCTTTTACTACTGCATAACCCATCCCATGTCAGGGTGAACCAGTATGTAATGGCACTTCCTGTACCTTTGAAGGGAAGAGGAGCAGATTACTAGTAATTACTAACTATCATGAACACCCTTTCCCAAGGTCTTATTTTCTTACCTAACCAGGCTAAACGAGCAGTCTGCTCACTGAAAAATGAAAGGCTAATTAAAACTAATATGAATTTGCTAATCTCTTTTTGTGTGATTCCCTGGGGTTTGCCATGGACAGACAAACATTTGCACTGCCTTCCACTGTTCCTCTTCAGTTACATATAGAAAGAAAAATGTACACAGGGAACTAGCCTCAAAAGCAAACTGTTGATTTAGCCCTTTTTTTTTCCCCTACCATGATCCTTCTTGAAGGTGGAATCAGTACTAATGGAAGGAGGTAGTTCAAGGTCTGACTACTGAACTCAGAGTAGTCGTCATGCCAATACATGTCTGCCTCACATTTTATCACCAAGCCAAAGATTTATTTTAGCTGAAGAGAGGAGAAATTTTTATCCTTTGTCTCAGGTTGGTTATACTAGCAACTATCCAGCAGAACAGGACACTGGGTTTCTAGCCATCTCTAAAAGCGCGAATAATTAAAACATTGTTTTATCTGTTAACTCTTTTTTCTGATTGCAGTATCCTATGGTCTTGAAAAACTGCTCCTCCAAAGTGTACGCTGTACTGCATCATCCATATGTTGAAACTGAAAGCTTTAGGAAGTTTAGACAGTCCTGAATCAGAAGTGTGTAATGCTCTGTCACCTAATTACAGCTGCAGAGGCAGAGCAAAACACAATTCAGGCAGCAGACTTCTTGTTGAACTAAGCATCTTGTCTCACCTTCAAAGCAATGAAGAGACCAACATCTCCATGGGAGATGATGGGATCACTGCAGTATCTAGATTTGTTAATCCTTACTTTACACTGCTTTAACCTTTGGACTTATATTTTACAAGCTCTCGGGACTATTTTCTTGGACAAGAAAGTTTTTGACACCAGCTTGTTGCTTTCACAGAATCACAGAATATTCTGAGTTGGAAGGGACCCTCAAGGATCATCTTGAGTCCATCTCTTAAACAGCACCGCTGCCACCCCATCGAGAATTGAACCCGGGTCTCCCGTATGAGAGGGAGGGACACTTACCCCTGCACTAAAGTGGCTTTCTGCCAGGAATGTGCATCTTGGCAGACAACATTAAAACTCCACATTTAAAGCTGCATAGAGACAGGAGTACAAACATACACGATGCTCCAGGTTAGAGAGGCCCAACACTAGAAGCACTTCAGCCTATCGTTAACCTCTGTCAGAGAGATGACCAAACCTCACCACAACTACTGAGCTTTGGCAATGAAAAGTGTCTGCTAGGAGACACTAGCTCCCCTCTAGAAGAAATTAGGTGTATCACTTGAGAAAGTCATTACTAAATTTAACCAGACATTTAAAGAAGACACTTAATGTCTTTAGGTTTCAGTGAAGCCTCTGAAATGCCAATGATGAGCATCAGTAGGCACCAGTCTACCTTGAAGCTTTTAAATTTAATGTCATCGAGTTTTATCAAGGCAAGTCCATATGGAAAGTGTCCCATTTACAGTCTGTACAATTTAAATATATATATACACACATATACATATATATATATATAAAGTATAGCTCAGCAAGAGATTTTTAAACCTGATTTTCCAGACAGTAAGCCTGGAAACCCAAATCAAGCAAAGCAGGAAACCGTGTACAGAGAATAGAGATATGTCAGACAGACACTGCTGAAAAGCATAATTCTATCTGCTCTCAATATTACTCTGCAAAACTTTGCTCTTTTCAAATAAAAGGGAGAGAGGTAAAACACAGCACTTCTGAGAGCAGTATCTTGGCTTCTAGAATGTTCCATCTGAACTCTGGGTCATCACCTGGCACATTCTTCAGCAGGAAGAGAGCCATGTGCCACAGTTTTGCAGTCACTTGCAAACAAACCACTCTGAAGCCAGGAGAAGCTTGACCAATGGAAAGATTCTTTTCTTTTTCCCTTGCATCTTGCATGAGAACTGAAACGGAAAACACATTCTGATGGTTTGGGCTGCAGTACAGCTAATGTTATTCGCAGTAGCTGGTATGGGGCTGTGTTTTGGATTTGTGCTGAGAAGTTGATAACACAGATATTTTTTAGTCACTGATGAGCAGTGTTTAAACAGAGTCAAGGCTCTTTCTGCTTCTCATCCCACTCCACCAGCAAGTATCTTGCAGGTGCACAAGAATTCAGGAGGGAACACAGCCTTGACAGTTTACCCCAACTGACTCAAGGGATTTCCCATAAAATATAGTGTCACGCTCAACAACAGTAAAACTAGAGGGAAGGTTGGTGGAGGAGCTGCTGTTGGGGGACTGGCTGGGCATCAGTTGGTTGTTGATGAGAAATTGTTTTCTATTGGAACGCTTGTTTTTCTTGGGTTTTATTTATATCTCTTTGTTATTTTCCTTGTCATTTTTTTCAATTATTAAACTATTCTTATCCCAGCCCATGAGTTTTCTCACTTCTGCCTTTCCAATTATCTTCCCCTCATCTTCCTGGAGGGACAGAGTGAGTGAGCAGCTGTGTCATGCTTAGTTGCCAGCTGGTGTTAAAACATAACATAGCCACAAAGAGAATGTTGCCATAAGGGAAAAAACAAAACCAGAAAGTAAACAGGAAGGTATGGTGCAACAGGACAACTGTTTCTCTCAAAATTATGACGGCATTACAAGCAGATAGACAGCCCACTGCAGCCTCTAATGGAGCGAGCTGGTTTTCTGTTTTCTCCCACTCTACTCCATGACTACTCTGTCCCAAATCCTGAAAGACAGGCAATAAGGCAATAGCTCTGCAGAAGGAAACAATGGCTGCAATTAATGCTCCACACGAGAAACACTGCAGAACAGATAGAATCAACTGATGTCTTAGAGCAAGTGAACATGAGAGGTTGGTTATTTGATTGACCATAAATAAAAAAGGAAGTTCTTCTGTAAGATTTCAAACCACAGCCTACTCTTGAAAAGACACTCCCAAGAGTGGTCACCAGCTTAAACGGAACTAAAAACCCCTATTTACTTCTCTCTTCTCCTCCTCCTCCCAAAAACCACAATTTTCCCCAACTAAAGAACATTTACACCTATATTTCAACAGATTACTCCTGTAAGGAGTTAAAGACCTTGCAGTACATCATGAGTACTAGATTGAAGGTTATTTTTCATTCGTCCAATGTAGCTGGAATAGTGTAGTTACACATACTAGCCAATATGAATTTTCTGCTAAATGGAATTCATAAATCAGTATTGTTGTCCCCTGCAATGATAAACATGCCACTCACAGATCCAGAGCATCAAATCAAGACCTATTTACAAGGTTGCCCCTGAGACAAAATCCAGGATTGTTACACAGAGTAAGTTGTTGCTCTTTTCATTCCTGCTGCTGCAGATACAGGGAGCTTTTGTTCTGAGGACACAGAAAGCAGAGGGAGAAAGGGAGAAGGATTGATGATCCTTACAACAATAATAAACACTGCTCTTTTTATATTACTAGAACACCTGCTGCCTCCATCCATTCAGGCTCATCCATTATGCAGCACCCAGCTCCCCCAGCTCCAGAAGCACCAGCTCTGAAGACAGGACAGACCTGATCAAGGAGTAAGGCACAGGATGAGCACCTCTCATTATCAAATCAATGAGCTGCACTGGCGTTCATTCTCTGCCCTGTTTATTGCTGGGTGAAACAAATACTGGGAACAATTAGATTAAGTGCCTGGTTCAAATTTAGTCAGAGGAATAAAACAAATTTGCCTTCCAGAAAAATTATCAATTTAGCCCTATAGAAAATAAGTTCCTGAAGAGAGAAGCAAACCTGACAATTATTTTAACTACTATTACTTTTATTTTTACTCTTAATAGAAATCATGTAAAGTCTGAAATGGACTGAAAGGAATGTAATTATTTCATCATAATGCTTTCAGAGTGGAAAAGGAGACTATTAAAATATGCCTAACATGTCCAACCTAAACAATAAGAACTGCAAGTTTCAAAACACTTGCTACAGTTCTACAGTTCCAAGAAATCTTTTGAGTTAGCCACTTCTCTGTCAGAATCAGACCTCTCCCAGGGACATATTCACCCTTTCCTACCAATCCAGACTGCTTCACTCATGTCAAGAGGGNAATATTAGAGATACTCTGTTTTATTATATATCAACCACAATTCTCCTTTTACAGGGCATTCACTTATAGGAATTGGATTTCTCTCCCCTTGTTTTTTAATGTGACAGACCAGTCAGCCTGACCTCAGTCCCATGCAAAGTCATGGAACAGATGGTCTTGTGTACCATTACACAGCAACTGCAGAACAACCATGACATTAGATCTAGTCNGCTTTTGTTCTGAGGACACAGAAAGCAGAGGGAGAAAGGGAGAAGGATTGATGATCCTTACAACAATAATAAACACTGCTCTTTTTATATTACTAGAACACCTGCTGCCTCCATCCATTCAGGCTCATCCATTATGCAGCACCCAGCTCCCCCAGCTCCAGAAGCACCAGCTCTGAAGACAGGACAGACCTGATCAAGGAGTAAGGCACAGGATGAGCACCTCTCATTATCAAATCAATGAGCTGCACTGGCGTTCATTCTCTGCCCTGTTTATTGCTGGGTGAAACAAATACTGGGAACAATTAGATTAAGTGCCTGGTTCAAATTTAGTCAGAGGAATAAAACAAATTTGCCTTCCAGAAAAATTATCAATTTAGCCCTATAGAAAATAAGTTCCTGAAGAGAGAAGCAAACCTGACAATTATTTTAACTACTATTACTTTTATTTTTACTCTTAATAGAAATCATGTAAAGTCTGAAATGGACTGAAAGGAATGTAATTATTTCATCATAATGCTTTCAGAGTGGAAAAGGAGACTATTAAAATATGCCTAACATGTCCAACCTAAACAATAAGAACTGCAAGTTTCAAAACACTTGCTACAGTTCTACAGTTCCAAGAAATCTTTTGAGTTAGCCACTTCTCTGTCAGAATCAGACCTCTCCCAGGGACATATTCACCCTTTCCTACCAATCCAGACTGCTTCACTCATGTCAAGAGGGCAAATGCCCCATTAAACATGAAACACTGGCAGAAATTAACATTGAAAAGCATATTTAAATATGACCAGAGTTGCATTGCAAAGCAGGAGTGATTGAAGTTCTTTATCAGTACATTGATTTTGGATGTGCCTCCTGACACTCATGTACACTGATCAGCAATCTTCTTCAAATCTGAAATAAATAAAAAAATCCATAGATCTTGAAACTTGTCATTAATCAATTATACAATTATATGAAAGGGGGAAGTAGATTTTTCAAGTTATTTTCCTAAACTAGTTGTTTACAAATTTCACATGCTATTTAAATAGATTAAATTAAAGGTAAATAAGTATCAACAACTTCTCTGTTCCATGTAAAAAGCATATAGTAGTACTGACAATGTCATGTGGCACTCATCAGTAATATTGTACATGCAACCATGGAAGAGCACTACTNCTGGAGCTTTGTTGTTGAGTTCATGTGCTCATGCAGTTTTTCAGTCCTGACAGTCTGCAAATGCATCAAAGCCATATTAAAACCTAAGAGAACACTTGTGATGTTTAAAAGAGAAAGCTCAGGAAGAACCCAAAGCTTGTTTCTCTGGCTAAAATTAAAAGTGTCTCTTGCAATCAGCTGACTTTACTAGGTGCAAATTCTAAACCTCTCATGCTAAATATTGCCCAGCTTAGGCTGGAAGAAGCAGTCACCTATAGCAAGATACCAGGCACAGCTGTCTGATAACAACCTGTCATCTGGAATTAAGGGCAAGTGTTTAAGACTTTCCATGAGAGGAGAAAACAAAAAGAAATGGCAAAAGAAAAGAAATGGACACAGGTTTATTTGCTATGAAAGCATCAGTTGAGACCTCACTGAAATTTGGACAGTTTCATCTTAACAGTCAATCCAGTTTCTGAATGTTTCCTCATTTTTCACTCCAGTACTAGGGACAGATTTCTCAGCAGAATATGAAAAGGAGCTGGAGAGGCTTCTGGAAACCCAATGTTATTTTGCCTACACTGTTCTGCTGAGACATTTGCAACCGCCACACGATTTAGCTGTGCCAGTTAATCTGTCTTAAAGTTGACTTTACTTCTGGTATCAAGCTACCAGTGCTGGGTTTGTACATCATGATAGGCACCAGGTATCTGAATATGAGCCGGCTCATTTTTAGCCAAAATAGCACATTCTCCAGCCATCTGTTTTTACCATACACTGCAAAGTTGGCCAAATAATTTTAAGTCCAGTGCTTTTGTAGTGTTGTGCATGCTCTGTACTCTGAGTCCACATATAAAAAAACGGCTAAAAATTTTCTCCCAATTATCTTGAAATGATACTTGTTAAACTGGTCAGTCTCTACCTTTCAAAACATCACTGATTTTTACCCCTCAGCAATAAAATGAACGATTTTGAAGTTAAAAAGAGAAAGTTAATCTTCCTGCCTCAATACATGGTGAGTGGCAGAAGCAAGGAAGCAAGAGGAAGAGAAAGGCAAGCAGTGGTAGATGTCTTAATTGCATCGCACCCCATAAATTTTGTGCATATCACTTTCAGATGAAGTAGGATGAATTCTTCTGCTTTCTCAAAGTTTTGGCTTGAGCAAAAATAAGAGAAGACAAAAGTATTTAGTACAGTGGTAAGTGTCCCCACCTGGCGTGTGGGAGACCTGGGTTCGATTCCCGCCAGGGAGACAGTGTTAAGAGTTGGACTCGATGATCCTTGTGGGTCCCTTCCAACTCAGAATATTCTGTGATTCTGTATTTTATGCATTAGGAGCTACATGTAAATCCTTTTGATGTAGGTTAACTCCTATAGAAAAACACAGCTGCTGTCTCCAGAAGTTACAAAACCCTTGTTCATCCAAACTCTAGCAACACAAGGAGAGGTCTCAAACATTTCTTCTAGTGATTTCATTTTTATCTTGATGAGCTGACATCATATAATGCATTAGCACAAAATTATCAAGTTAAATAAACTATGTCTCAAGAGTTAATTATATCTTCTTACTGCCTGTCTAAAGAAGCATTATATAACTGAACAAATTTGGATGTCTATTCATATTTTTTCTATTCTAAAAAAATCAGAATCAACATCAGAAAAAATAACACTATTTTTGTATGTTCTGCATCCAAACCACAAGCCAGAAAGCACTAGAATTTTTTCCAAGACTAATAAAAGTTAAGTTACTTTGCGGTCTTTGGTTACTGGGTTAAAACCAGATATGCTGCTTTAAAACTTTTGCTTTTACATTGCAGGGTTTATAATTTAAATCAGACAGCAAATGCAAACGAACATTTAGACATTTGCACCTGAGTTTTGAACACTGTTCAGAACCCATCCACCTGGATCTGAACTGCCCCTTGAGCCACTCCACAAAAGCACATTTTCTCCATGATTCAGTCGTGTCATTTTTGCCACCTCATCTCCAGCTTACCTACATCCAATAGGACTCATTTTGGCCACTTGTTAGAGCAACTGAAGCAGCATTATCTAGAGATAAGCTTCATATCGAATGACCGTGTATTTTCATTTTAGTGGTATTCTTTTGTCCTTCAGATAGCTGGTGATGTCTTTTGCAGACCTTGTAAGTAGAAGCAGGCCACTACACCTAGATGAGCAAATCTGTCATTTGTGTCTTCTATACCACTTTGCAAGACAACCCTTGCAAAGCTGAGCAAAGGGGCCTTGTAAGATGAAACTCAAGATCTTTTTCCGGACTTGCCCAGGGAAAGTCAGTGACCCACATGATCACACAGTACTTGTGATTTATTCTTATGAAATAGACCTCACATGGATAATGAGGAAAAACCCAGTGAAGACCAGAAATGCAAGCTGGTGCATTTAGATGAACTGTCATAATACTGTGTGGAGGAGATGAACCTAAAACTGAAAATTCAGTGCTTGTTTCAGACTATGCCTAATGCTAGCTAATGATCCCTTTGCCTTCACTGGCATTGTTGTGACCCTTCAAACCCCTCTGGTTTGCTGTTGCCTCCCATGTATACTATTTTTGATTATTTCACTTCTTGCTTTTATAGTCACAGTAACACATTTCCTCTAGTTTATCCAGTTTCCTATGCTAAGAATAGAAAATAAGTATTTGCACTCAGGAGAGGAAACTAATGTCTAGCTAAATATCCCTCAATCTTCCAGTTTGCTTTGTCATTAATTTTGACTTAGGCATTTGGTATTTGATCCCAAGGTAATAACAACCATCCCAGCTTCTATTAAAGTTAGTGAAAATGAAGCCATTCAGTTCTCAACAGGAAACTGTGTCTTAACCAGTTCAGCTATTTGGAGATCAGAGAATTTGGAGAATCAGAGTTAGAGAAGGTGCTACCGTCTGCAGCTAGTAACTCCCACAAAGGACAAGAAGGTTGAGATTTGCTGCTTCTTTCAAGTGCCCTAAAATAAACAAAGCCCTTTGTTCCTTCCCCTTGTAGTAACAGGAGTGACCAGATGGGAAAAATCAAACAAAGGTTTTCCTTATATCCATTTCATTATAAACAGCTGGTTTTCTCCAAGTCATTGCTAGATCTTACACAATTTCTTGATGGCCTTAAGCACAAAAGTCTACCCACAATCATTTTTATATTTATCAACATAAGAGACTATTAAGTCTTCATATTATTGGTTTGCATTCAGTCAACACTTAAAAACAACCAACAATTTAATAAACAAGATGATCTCTTCAACTAACACATTTTACAGGTTTTATTAGTTTGCAGATTCACAGAGCAGCCTCCCAGGGACCAACACTTACATGTCTCACAAACAAAACAAACAACATCTGCAGTCCTCAGAAGATACTTAATAAACAAAACAAGGTGTGTTCTGACTGCAGCATTAGCATAAACAAATACCACTCAAAGAATTTTCTTCCCATACTTGAGAAGTCAGAACTATTCCCAGATTCTCAGGAACACAACATAACCTGAATCTCTACTCAAAGTCACCTTAATGCTGGGAGATCAGCCCCTGAAAAATGACTCTCAACCAGTAACTTTCTAAAGAAAAAGGCAATTTTATATAGTCACAGAACAAGATACTACTAATGAGTCTGTTTGTAATTGCCTCGGAAAATAAGAAACATCAGCAATAAACTTGCCAGCTCTTAGGCTCGCTGTAACCCCAGAGAGTAGGAGAGAGCTGAGAAATATTGGCAGAGCCTCCCAGCATGAAGGCTGAGGGTGTGAGAAAGCAGAGGAAGTGGAAAGCGAAAGGGCAATGGTTCCCTAGCCCTTCCAAGACTTTCGTCTGTAAAGCATCTACATATAAGCATTAGTGAACCCATGAGGTTATGCTGCTAACAAACTGTTTGCAGCTTGTGTCTGTGACGTGTGTGTGACTAAACAGGTCCTGACTGGCAGCTGACTCAAATCAGAAACTTCACTCTCATCAGTATCAGCGGTTGCCACATTTGAGTTGTGTTAAGTAAGAGTATTTCAAACGTTCAATACTATTTTTATGTTCATTAAATCTTTGAAAATTAAGTAGCAAATTTTAAAAGTCTGAAGAACTTAACTGGTTTTGAATATAGAGCATAACCTGTATTAAAGATTTTTGAAGGAAGTTGTGAAATAAAAACAAATTTAAATTTTAAAAATGTGTCTGGAAACATGTCAGCTGCTTTTCTTTCTAGTATTTCAAATGTAACCACTTGTGGTTTAGCTAGGAATTTTTAATATTCATTTGATTCAATGAACAGATGACAAAGCTTCATTTCAAAATTCTGTTTAAGAGTTTAATTTATTTTTGAAAAGGAGCTAATAGGTTTTAAATATCTAATTCTTCTTCACAAAAAAGGCCAGAAACAAAACTCAGCCAAAGGTCAGGCTTGTTAAACACATATATCTATGAAATTCAGATCAAAACAGTGCTTCCTGCAATTAAAACTTTTTCCATGTTTCGCACTGGGCTCAAAATTCAGTCTTTTTGCTACTGGGACAGAGAGCAAAAATAAACTGTTTTCTGAAACTGTAAGTTTAGAAACATTCAGATGTTCAACTTCCGAACTACATAGAGCCACACCAAACATATGTGTGCTTTGGAGAGGTCATCCTCCTTCCTATACCCGAGTTACTCATGTGACCAAGGCATGAGATACAAGCAGTTATCTGATCCAAAAGTCAGGAAACCGGCAATTCCCTGTTACACCCTAAGCCCAAACCAGATGCCTGAGGCTGCATTCCAGCAGCTTCCTCAGCCGCTGCCGGACTGGACCAGCCCCTCACCACCCTGAACTCTGCTGGAGACCTTTGGGGACCCTGTCATGCCACCTCCCACCACCACCAGCTTCTGCTGATGCTCCCCTACCCAGTGGTGAAAGGACCTTTCCAGCCACTCCCAGGTTGACTGAGAGCAAACAAAGAATCTTTGAGAAAACTGGAACTCAGCAGGAGGACAGCAAACATTACTGCCAAAACAAGTTCTCCTGGAATTATGATGCCTAAGACACAGGTATCTGGGTCCAGTTTGTTCCTCAGCCACAAGCTGCTTGGCTTAGACAAAAATCTCAACAAATCAATTGCATTATACAAACCCAGCTTCCTGACCAGGATTTTCAATCTCTCTTTGCATGCAGATGCATTTTGAGGGATTATTTTAATAGTACTATGGTTGAGGTTAGCTCTTTAATCAGTACATTGTTTTACAAAACAATGTATCTCCCACCACCTTTTAAAATCTAATTATTTTTCTGGACCAGTCTCTCGTGGAATACAGTTATTTTGCACAAATCAGGCCACCCAATTTGCAGGTTTAAGCACTTGTGTATTAGAGATGGAGGCACTCACGACAATAAAAAATTTTGTTTGAATCTGTCAGACTAAGTAGGACACACAGAGACAGGAATGTAAGAATCCTGGACTAATAGTTCCGTAAAAACAGATGCTAAATCCCCTCAAATGTGTTATTCATTAAAAATACGTAACTTCTGAAATTTGAGTATTTATTCACAAGTTCCCTAATACTACAAAAACAAAGTCTTCTCTACAGTAAAGGGCTAAAATTTCTTTCCCTACATAGACTAAAATATTCGTTCTGTTGTAAGAAAATAATCAGTGATTTAAAACAAAGATTATCGGTTCCTGAGGCTCCACTAGCTGTGCAGCTAAGACACAGGCATGTAAAAAGTACAAAATACATTTTGCACCAGTATGTATTTGCCATCTCAGTTACTCTCTCTGCAGATGAGATTTTCTCCACTTCTCAAATGTGAGACATCAATGAACAGCTTCATTTCTCACATTTTTCTTGCTCTCCCTTCCTGTACCAATTCTCACCTTCTGCAATAGCAATTTTCAGTCCTTCACAAAGCTACACAGAATTCAGTTCACTAGATCCTTAGATCAAGTCACATCGTCCACAGCACCTTAAGTATCTTAGTGTATTTGAGTACAAAGAATATTCTGTTTAACGTGTTACTCAAAACACAGGAAGGTGGAAGCAAGAGATATAATGGCAGTCTGCACACCACCTTTTGAAGGCAATGCACTCCTAAGGAGTCAGAAGGAACATAAATACAGTAATCTCGCAAATATCGTGAGGGGTTGGTTCCAGAAAGATGCCATCATCCACAAAATAGCGCTAAATACAGTAAAGATGTGGAACACCCCCGCCCCCCCCATGGTGATGTATTGAACGTGCAAATGGTGAAGCGTGAAGTGGTGAGGGATTACTGTATAAGCATGTCCTCCTCCACTATGATGGCGATAGTGCTTTATCTTGTGTTATTCCCTGCGGGCCACCTGTTTCATTGAGAGGCTCTACTGGACAAAGTCCCTCAATTTCAGGAAAGCCCTTAGAGGCCAAATGATCTCAGTCTCAAAGTTCAATCAAATATTTCAAATTCAAGACTGAAATCACTTTTTACACTGTCTTTGAAGGAGATCACAGAAGGATGCACAGCCAGCACAGATCACTGAAGACCAAGATTCCTTGCATGTCCAATGACATAGAAGCCAATAAAAAGCCTCTTTCTGTGTCAACATTAGATATGGATTTATTATTGACTCGATTAAGAATTGGCTTTAGCCTATTTGCAGAATCTCCCACGGAACTAAATGAGCTTCTTTTATAAGAATTTGCTGTTATGCAATAAATATTTTAGTCTGCTATACAGGTGAATGTAAAGCTAGCAGCCATTTAAGACAAATGTTATACTCATAAAAAGCTATCAGCAAAAACCTGAGGCCATGAAGCCACAGGATGAGAATTCAGGCATTTCAATTATAACATTATAAAACACAATAAAAACTCCTTGAGCTTTGAAATGCTACAAACTAATAGATGATGTAACAGAATGCATCATCTAAGACAGTCCATTCACATAACACAGGATGTAACAAGTTTAAGAAAAACCCCAAACAAAACCAAACAACCAAACAAAATCAAATTAAAAACCCCAACTGTCAAATCAAACCATGCTATGCTATAAAAATTTAGGAGGTCCAGATGACTAGAACACCCTTGAATTGCTTAGTGGTGCCATAAAATCAATGCTACTCATCACTAGTAAGAGCCCACATGCCTTACACTAGCTGTGCCTCATGCTGACTTTGCAGCACCCCGTCCTGGCCCACTGAGCTGGTTACCAACGGATTAGGAGAACTTTGCTGCGTAAGCTGGGGCTTGGTGCCTCGTGTTGCTTGCTACAGCATGGAGTATAATTATGGGGCCCCAAAATGTGGGCACAGGCTGATCACAGACACCCTGGGGCTGTTCACGACTTACAGTTGTCTGTCAATGGAGAAAAGCAACCTTGAGAGCCTGTAAAAGACTTCTTTAAACTGACAGCAAGACAAGGAATAGTAAAAGGCATTTGGTCCTGCCTAGCAAAGAAACACATCTACATCATACATAGTCCAAGGTGTGTAGGCCAAAGGATTAGACCCATTTCCAGGCTTACACATCTAATGAAAGGACAGGACCTCCAGCATGGGGAACAGCCATGAAGGAGTTAACATGGGAGTGCTGAAGCTTTGCACCAATCCTCACTCTCCCTCCCCTCAAGGATCTTTCTCTGCACCTGTGCACTCAGAGAAGCTGAACTACCCCTTCTCCTCTAGCCAGCCTTGCCTCCTTGAGGACAAACGGCCAGCTCACCAGTGTGGGGCTGTTTTTCTCAAAACCTCTGGACTGGAGCCATTTGAGACTTACTTGTTTGGGAATGTGATCTAAGAGGGTCTTTCTGAAAGTAATTTTAAAAACTGAGATACATATAAGTTGCTGTCCCTTTCTGCCTATCGCTTGTACACACACAGAATCACAGAATCTTAAACGTTGAATCCAGCTAACCTGTGCTTCCACCTGGAGTCATAAAAACTTTGTGCTGCAAATTCCCATGATAAGGGAGAACAGTCCTTACAACTGAATATTCTCTGCCAGTTTACTTGTAAAAGACATATGTACAATAAGAGGTTAAAAAAAAAAAAAAAAAAGCCGAGTTGCTCTTTTTGTACCTCTTGCAATTCTTACTTCTCCCTAAATTCCTCCACTGAGCAATGAACTCGACAAAAAGTTCTGGTGTCCACTTTATCACTCTCTTCAAGCCCACAGCTTTCAATTTACTAACGCAATTGCAATTAGCTGTGGGAGACATTAAGTTCTTACCATGTAAATTTGAATGACTTGCTGTTTGTCCCAGGGAAAGAACAGTAATATAGCAGTACAAATGAGAATGACAGCATATAATGAGAATGAAACCGTATCTATTTAACCATGTTTTTAATCTATGTACCATGTGTTTAATTACAACCTTGGTCCAAAATAGTTTAATTAAAAACCCCCAAACCCAACAAACAATCCTATGCACTTTTCCCTTTAACTTACCCTTCAGAAAATGTTCACCAATTCATTCTGCTTATTCCGTGTCAGACAAAACCCAAGTATATAACGACAAATAACTACAGTTTCATTGCCTGCATTCATCAAATCTCCTTATTTTGTTCATCCTGATTAGGTAATTAATTCCACAACTTTAAAGACACAATAATTTATATTCATTCATTTGCCCTGAGTCCTATCCTCTATATCTCAAAATGTGCATTTCAAATTTTTTATTTTTTTTCTCATCAATATTATCTCCCTTAATTATGATACCATAAATATTACCTGAAGTCATACCTGAATTCAAATCAGCATTTACTTCACTCATATTCAAGACTAGCTCTCCTAAATTCATGAGGGTGGCTATCTGATAAAGACAGAGCTCCTTAACAGAAACACAAAACATTCAGCTGCAGACCATGAAACCCACAGGGCAATTTTCAATGCCCAGCCAAAAAGAAATATCTCTGTATCCTCTTCTCAGGTTAGCAGATTAAACATTTTGCAAACAATTTTATGCAATTTGTATATAACTTGCATCCTTTCGTTCTGTTACTTGAGGAGCAGCTAAAAAGATGTCTGAATTTCCAATTGTCCCGCAGTACCTTGGCATGGCTAGGCACACCCTGGATTCTCCAAAGTGGGTTTTTTTAGAAGACAATGTTGCAAAATGTACTCAAGCACCTTCAGCCTACTTTGCACCCTACAGAGCCTGACCAAACAACCAGGGGATTTCACTAGAATGCTGAGACGTTTACCTAGGAATCATCTTCAGTATAAAAGGACTAAAGCTCTGCTCCAGTGTGTGAGTGTGTTTTCATCCTTCTGAGCCTCCTTTACTAATGAAATCATCCCTAGTAGTAACTTACTAGTGAATGCAAACGGCTCATGGGAAAGATTAGTGTTCCGATCTTAAGTATCTGTGATCCTCCACACCAAGCAAATGCCCTTGTACTAGTAACTAACTCTTCCCTTTGCCACTCAGACTGAGGGCTGGGGTGCGGGGAATGTGTTACCTTTACTTCTGCATTAACAGCTGTTCTGCTTCAGGAAGGCTAAAGAAACACCATCGTTCTCATCAAGCTCTGAGTCACATCCTTCTCTCAGGCAAAGTCAATTTTCTACACCTGCTTCAGCTCACAAAGCAAACACTAAATACATCTCAGGTAAGGATGCCATCTAAAACTTGTAAGTATCTGTAAAATGAGTCAGTCAGCTTAATTTTTTATTACATGTCTATACTACAACTCTGTTGATGAATATGAAGGACAAGGTATACTTCCTGTACAAAATCTGTCATTTGACACGTAGCACCAACTACTTTATTGAGTTTTCTCCAGTTAGCAGAGTTATTTTCCATCAAATTAAAAGAACAGGGTATGTTTAGTCCATGGACCATTCTAGCACATCAAACAAAAGTCTTTTGTGATCAGTGAGAAAAATCGCAGAGAATGCATACAGCATAATCATTTTGCCTTAAGTGTGACATTCCAGAACATTAACCCCCTAAGAAGCAAGTCTACCACACAGCTCCCCTGAACAGAGCTTCACACAGATCTTTCTTATCCACAGTAAGAGCAAATTGGTTCATCACCTAATGAAACAACCTGCCTTCTAGGGAAACAAAAGCGAAGAAAGTTCCCTATTGGCAACCACACACACAAGCATCAGCCTCTTAAAAGACAAAAGCAGGGTTGCAAGGCAATAAATACTGGTTTTTTACAAATTACACTGACTATGAGTAAACATAAAGGCAAACATAATTTCACCTCTCAACAACTCAAAAGTCAGTTCACTGGCTCAGGAAAATACTGGCTGTATGAAGAGAAAGGAAATGAAGGGGTTGTTATCCACAAGCAAGATAAAACATAAAAGCAAACACTCTTGAAATAAAATTTCATAAGTAAAGAAAATTATATTCTGAAATGGAATTGAATGTGTAATCAATTTTTAACACCTACATGAAGTCTTTGATAGCAGTCTATTTTCAATTATATTTCAGAGATTACCTATTTCTGGTTTCCCATTACAACCTGTGTTAAGAATGCTCCAATGAGCCTGCGGCTGAGACATCACCTCTTCATACATGGAATACATTGCATGGTATTAACTACACATACACTTATGAGTTCTGTTTTGTACTGATTATTAACTACAAATTCACTCAGAGAAATTGTTTCTACTCTTAACTCATCCAGCCTCCAGTTATTAGGACTGTTGAGCTACATGATTGTTCAAGAATGAGGTGTATTTGGAACCAAAAGAGTTATTTTAAGTCAAAGACCAGCACTGGCACAGAACAGGCAGTTGTAGATACAGTGGTCAATATGTATTGAAGATCAGAGTGTTTGATCCCTCTAGTCCTGCATTTTGAGGTCTCTTTACAAAACTACCATAGTGCTGGCAGCAGCCAAGACTTTGGCCACATCCATATATAGGAATATATAGCAAGTTTCCTTTCACAAGTACTGTAGATTTATGACTTTGTGCAGTGCTTTTCTGTGCCTATTTCAGCTGAATTCAGGATGAGGTTTTTCCATATATTACTCATCTTTCTGCTACAAATGTGTGTGCAAACTCTGAACTGCAACACACTGATTTTTACTGGTAGTATGTATTTGAAGGCTGAAATACACTTGTACTGGGATTAGGTTCTCTCTAAGTGAATGAAGATACATTTGTGCTAGAATTAGGTTGTGAAGCACAGTCGACCCCACCGGTGAGGAAGGTCTAACAGGTTAGATAAGCTAAGAATAGGAACAATAGGATAGGCAAGTAGTTATTTTTCCCCTATCTGAACTCACATAACTGCTTGGGGGTAGTGAAATATAATTAAAAAGACAAGGAAGAAACCTCAAAACAATAAATTAACAATTCTGTTTTCAGCACCATGTTTTGATAATATGTAGTAAAATTGGAGTGAAGACACATGCCATATAAAGAAGACTGACCAGCTGCCCTAGCTCTGTGCATCTTACACATTGAAAGAAAAAAGGACTGCTGAACAAACATAAATGCCAGAACTCAGGCTGGATTCTGTGCTTAAACTTCTTTGATGCCTGACATTTAAAACTGGGACTCCTGTTGTCCCTTTGTGAAGAGGAGTCTGATGTTCACCCAAACGCATCCATAGTGAAACTCTCTCGATCGCCATGACATTTCAATGACAGACAGCAGCACTGCAGTTAATTCAGCTATTTCAATCTGTGATTCTGTGATTCCTGTTGAGGAAATTGTCCCTGAAGACCAGCCAGTCCCCCTGGGTCCCTGTCGTTCAGATCAGCCTCTTACAGGATAACTCCTACCAGTTCCCTGAGCAAGCTGAAGTATGCTCTCCTAAAGTCCAGCATGGTGGTTCCATTATTATCTTTCTCTTCACTGACAATCTTAAATGTCAGCATTTCATAGTTGCAGCTGCCACATCAATCATCAACCCCAAATCCATTCTTCACTATTCATGAGTAGTAGTTCAAAAGAACAGCTCTACTAGTCAGCTTGTCCAGCATCTGTGTTGAAAGACTCAGAAACAATTAACAGGGGAATGACATGAAGCTTCCAGGTAACAAATATTTCACGGAAAACCAAAGGATTACATTAGCTTTGCATAAGGTCTGATGAGCTACCCGTCAGAAAGCACAACCACAAGTTAGTGTTCTGCCTTTGCTTTTCTCTCAGAAGATCCAACATAGGCATTTCCCTTGCACAGCTTCAGACATGACAACCTCTCCTGGACAATATACCTTTAGAGACCATCTGAATTCTTTGGAGGTCGAAGATCTTAATTTAAGTGCATCAGGAACATGCACTGATGTCAATCTAGCTTTTCACTATTCATAAGAAAATGGAAAATGAAGAAATGAAAGAGGCAGTCATGGAATTTGACAACATAGTCTTTGTTTATAATTTTGAGGATCTCAACCTCCAGCATACATGAAATTTTTAGAAGGATTTGACTGTCACGAAGGGAAACAGAGTCCAGATGTCCAGGACTCAAATAACAGAGTCAGTGTAGAGTTGCTGGAGAGACACAGTGAAAGAAGTCTGGTATATTCATGTTCTGTTTGAGTATTAAAATACAATTACCTGAAGAAAAAGGTGTATGAATGTTTGGATTTTGACAACAGAAAGGACTCTGGAAAAGTGGAGACCACTAAAACACTGCACTGAGTCTAGAGTAATGTTCAAGTACTTTTTTTTCAGGTCAAGGATAAAATATGGAGGTCATCTTCCATGAGAAGATCTTCATCAGGAATCTTTTCCTCAGGCTTTTGAAGTGGCAGAGGTCTGAAAATTGCTTAGCAGGTCATCTCATCTGCTTGGACAGACACTCATATTGCCATGGGTCATGCTGTCATGGTTCAAAGACCCTACAGAAGGCTGGAGCATTTTAGATAGTTGGGTTTGGCCTTTGCAGACAACATGTTTAAGTTTCTTAGGCTTCTGTTGTCTCATTCTTAGCTAGAAGCAGACTCTCTGAAGACATGCACACTCTTTTTCCAAAGTGGTTTCACATCTGCTCTTTTGCTAGTCTACAGTACAGACCAGCTGAAGAGAGAAGTTTGCCAATATTATTTTTCAATCAATACCTTTCCCAACTAAATGATGGCAATCCTAGCTGTATTTCAAGCTTACTTTCCAAGCAAGGGAGCAGTACGAGAGTCAAAGGTGAGAAATAAAACTTCATACCATACTCAGCAAGAAACACAGTATGAAAACACTGAACCCTCCAGCCTGAAGTAGCAGACTCAACACATACATGCACCCCTCCAAGAGCACTTCTGGAGAAGCTACACACAGAGAAATTCTTCAATATTTCCCAAGACATCTTCCTGCTACTAAAAGTCACTCCACACTTAAGGTCCAACCAGAAGTTGAAAGCAGACTGCAGAGATAGCAGTGAAAAATACTGAGAATTTAAAGAATGTATAAGCTCTACTGACACCTGGCAAAATAGTTGTTAAGACCTAGAAATCCTTACCAAAGAGGCTTAAAAATAAATAAATAAGGAACTTTAGTCATCTGATGTGCATTTGCAAAATTGCCGTGGGAATAACATGATTTTCCCTGTTTTCTGACCCCACAATACATACTATAGAATTGTAAATGTTGTATCAGGCCCAAAGATTCACTACAGTTACAGTGCAGCTCAGGAAAACAAGTATAGGAGGAAAACAATGAATGAACAGAAGAAAGGACTGGAAAGCTCAATAATAATGCTCAATAATTCATCTAGGTTCTAGAGCCTTGCAGTAACAAAATTATTGAGCAGAGCTGACAGTATTTTTCATACAGACACTTTACATACCCCCCAGCATGTGATAGCAGTTCTGCATGCCCTTGGTCTGCTGTGTGAAACAAATAATAATTACCTTAAGGACAGAATAACTTTGCAATTTATGCTTTCCCTTTCTCTTCCGATATTGCACATATGGGAATATTTGGTCATTAAAGTTACAGATTACAAAAGATAAAGCTCTATGATGTTCCATTTATAACCACAAGGACGCTGTTCCAAAGAATACATACATTTTTCCTCAATAGCATCCCTGCACAAAGAGTGATGGAAAGACATGGGCTTACTTGTGCCCAGTGATGGCTCTTCACTCCTTATCTCATGCAACTACCTTTAGCATGCATTATTAGCAGTTTGTGAAACTTTCCAGACCCATTACCAAGCACAAATACCCATAACAAATAGTTATAAATTTGCAGTCATAAAACCCACAGAGAGCATGGTATGAAGGGATTGATACATACTCTCAAAAGGAGTTGAAAGGCTACCAAAAATAAAGGAATTCAAGAAAAAAAGTTTCCCTTGGTGAAAAAGGTGCAAAACCAACAAGGACTTTCGCAACATACAATCAAAAGTGTTATCACTAGTTACCGAAAGTCAGATAAATAACATCTTTATAGCATTTCATCTTACAAAGTATGTTCCATCTGTTCAATTTCATCTACGTTCACCCTGTAGCATGCAAACAGTCAAAGTAAGTATTCACAATCAGAAGAAAGAGAACCAGTTCTATTTAAGCTACATAATGTTTAAAACTCTTTCCATGATTGTAGAAAACCTACTAGGACTAGAGATTTTTTAAGAAAGAAACAACAATGTTGCAATTTCCTTTACTAGGTGAAAGGATTGCTTCTTGCATCAGAATAGAATTTCCTGAAACCATCTTTTCAATTTAGGTACGACTGTAACATTTTCCTGGCTTATATAGGCATTCTGATGTCATTACCTAGTCAGCTGCCTGGTTTTTTTAATTTAGTTAACATGAAACAAAATGTCTTGAGGTCGTTACATGACCAAAATGCACACATGGCACAAGAGAAGGATTTATGTGTGTGCATTAAGACTGCAAGAAAATTAAGATCATTTATAGTTAAGAAATGAATGCAATGTCATTCAGAAATGAAAAATCTAAATCAGTCTCAGAAAAAACCCCAAAGTTAATCTTCAAGTTCCAAAACCCAATATCAGTATAAGGGACAAAATTTTAATACCTAAGTTCAAGCACACTAAGTCACTGAATGCAGAATTTGAAATCCATCAAAGCTCTACTCATTAAATTATGTACACTATATATAGAAAATGTTGTTAAAATTTTCTTGATGGCTAGCTAACAATGCAAACAATACAGCTGTCTCACCGCCATAACGATTTCTGTAAAATTGCAGAAACAGGTTATATCAATGTCTGCCCAACTTCAAACAGTCGATGCTCAAATCAATGAGAAGTCAAAATAGAACATATTAATTTAGATTTAATAGGAAAGGATTAAAATATCCACCTTACACTGAAATACAGTTCCTTATTTTTACCTCCTGTGAAAACGTCAAGTACAAAACCGCAAAAGTTCTGTCAATGAAGTCTTCACTTCCATGACCTTTCTGCTCCTGCTATACTCAAGGTACAAATCTTCCACAACAACATGCATGCAGGTTGATGGACCCCAGTGTCGTGGTTTGACTCTGGCTGGTTGCCAGAGATTCACCCACAACCTCTCCTGGAGGAAAAAGCTGGGAAAAAACCAGGCAAACCGGCAAAACAAGGAAGCTACAAGTGAGAAATACAGAGGATTTATTTATTAAGCTACGCATGGGGAGGTTTAGACTGAATGTTAGGAAGAGGTTTTTCACAGAGAGAGTGATCGCTCATTGGAATGGACTGCCCAGGGAGGTAGTGGAGTCACCATCCCTGGAGGTGTTTAAGAGAAGACTGGATGAGGAGCTTAGTGACATAGTCTAGCCAGGGGGTGTTGGGCTACATGGGCCTGTGGGTCCCTTCTGGCTCAGNTATCTGCAGCCTTTGCAGCATGATTCTTCATCTTCAGTCACAGCCTCAGGTGGATTCTGCATCGCTGTTTCTTTCTCTCTACTCCATAGGTTTACACCATGGTCCGTCCATTCCACGAGCAGCAGCGAGACGCCTGGAAGAACATTCCTACCCCTTCTCTAGTAGTCCGGGGGGGCCCTTCATGGCTTTCAGCTTCTTACACACTTCCTGACCCGGCCATCTACTTTCTGTTACTAAGGGTTTTTTTCTCCCCTTCAAAATATGTTATCTGGTATTCACAGAGGCAACCTTGATCTCCATAGCAGCAAGGGAGGCCAAGGCAGAAGCTATTAACCCCCTCACTGCAAGAGGAAAAAAACCCCAAACCATGACACCCAGAAAACTAAACTCTGCATCAAGTATTTCCAGGAAAAGGTTTGAGCATGCTAGTGATAATTTCATTTTCTTGACATGCACTTCCTACCCAAAAAAAACTCCTGTTTGGCTCACAGCTCCAGAGAACACCTCTGCTTTTTGTTCCGTCCAGCAGATCCAACAATATAATCAGTGTCACTCGGTCCAGCTACCCAAGTTGCACTCAGATGAGGAGATGGCTGCTCCCTGCTTTTGTTGCACTTTATTGAGGCAAAATACACCCAAGGATTGGCAAGTGTGCATTGCAGATCAAAAACAACTAAAGAAAGGGGTTCTAATGAATCTCCAAGATCCCTATTTCACCAAAAAGTCATATCCTGCTGAATTCAAAACAAATATGCCTTTCAAAAAACATCTAACACCACATGATTCAAATGCAAATAAAGATTTGCCCCTATCACAATGCAAAACCATTGAGCAAGTTTCAGGAAAAATCAGTTTGCCTCAGTTATGTTGTAACCTTCACAAAATTAACTGGGGCAACAAAATGAAAATGTTTCAATTTCACCAAGATTTCCATGTAACAGTCCCAGTTCATGCCAACTCAAAGCTCAGAGACTTGAGGACATGCGACACACATCCAGACATGCAAACTGAGACTTTCATAGTTTTTCATTGTTTATACAGTTGGTAACCATTTACTGCTAAAGGCAATATGCAGTAAAGGGATTTTGTTGAGGTTTTCTTTTTTTTTTTTAATTAGTTGATACCACATGTTTTCATAGACAAAAGGAAAAAAATTCTCTAAAACCAAAGCAGCCAGATTCATTCTGGAAAGAAGCTTGCAAAATCCCAATGAACCGCATCTGCAGAGTAACTGCAGGAATGATATAAAGTGATTCTCACTAGTTCATAGTTCCTGTGCACTTATGTAAAAGTTTATTGCATTATTTTAACACAACACTGTCTCTGAAAAGGGCTCTTCCTGCCTTGGCTGCTATCTAATTAGTTTATCCCCCACCCTGCTAAAACTTGTTATACGTTACCACTGCATCCATCAAACCAGTGTCTTCATCCCATGAGATTCACCGTTCACACCTCTACAAAATTAAATAACTTACATGTGACTGGGGCAGCCAAACAAAGCATGAATAACCTGTAACTCTTGCAGTAAATTTCACTGGGTTGGAAAATTAAATATCTTGGACTAAAGCAGTCCTACGACAACTTCAAGGAGTTCCATAAAATACTGACTCCATCTCCCAGCTCTGAGCCATTAAGCTGTCTCATTTCAAAGTGATTCCAAAAGCTGGCTTTAGCTCTAAGCATTCCACATTTTAAGAAGTGTTGGGTTTTTCTAACACAAGCCTGCAATAGGAAGCCACACATATTCAGAAAGTGAACTCTGAAAGCAAGTCACAGAATACTCTGAACCAACTCATGGAAGTCTGACAGGAAAGCACAGTCTACCCCTACAAAAGAAGGGCTTCTGTGTCTTACCAAAGAAATCACTTGGGAAATCCAAGAAGTCTGTCTTGTCTCTCACTTCATCTGTTCACCGTAGTGGGGAAAAAATTCCATCTGTGCATAGCAAGTTCTCAAGTCCAGCACTGCCAACAGCATGCTGGTAAATTAGTGCATTCATTAGTACAGTGTTCTGGAAATGTGCTTATACATTGTGTGGGGAGGAGGAAGTTTTTCAGTTATAAAAACCCCAAACAACAACCCAAAAAAAACCAAACAAAAAAACTCCAAACCAGAAAAATTGCCCCGAGATGGTCCATCCTAACATCTCGGCACCAGCAAAAATTATCTTAGAAATTTCCCATATGGGCTTTTACGTAAAACATTATCTCAAGCATCAGAGCAGCTGGTAGCACAATTACAACTTGATCATATGTGGTATACCTCCTGAAAAATAAGTGCGTACTGTATGTCTTCAGCATATTGTTGACTATTGTTTGCTTTCCTTTGGGATCTTTATTTAGATTGACACAAGTATGGACACCCCTCCTTGCACAGATCTATGTATGCAGCACAAAGAAGAAAGCTAGTTACCTTTTCCATTTTCAAAAAAAAACAAAACAGAAGAAAGCCCCTTTCTCAACACCACCATAGGTACATGAACCAGCTGCCTTTCCCATTGCATTTCACCTCCCATCAAAAACTTCTACTTCTTATATTTATTTGAGTATGATCAACTGGCATAAGAAAGTCACTTCCCCACCTTTGCTCATGTTTATGTACAATTACTGGTTAGTTTGCTGTACATCCATTTAAAATAATTACTGAATTTGGGGTTTGCCATCCTTGTGAGTTGCATCTTCTTAGTGTTGACGACGTTGGCTGTGTTTAGACACTTGGCAAGAGAGGTGATTCCTACGAAAAAAATTTGCCACCTAACTTGAAATTTTTTCCACCACGAGCTCAACTTACAGACCCCAACTCCACTGACTTACAAGCTCCTAAAAAAGCCAATTACTTACTTTTCTTGATGCTCCACATAACTTGAGGCATTTAATATTACTTAGCTTTCATTCTTCCCTTCCCAAGGTTAAGATCTGACACTACTGATATCTATATTTCTGTATGTATAAATACATTCAAGTCTAATTTTGTGTCGTTTGTATTTCTGTCTCTACTTGTCCCATGACTTCAAAACTCCTTCCATCTGTGGACCTGGGTTTAGAGAATATAAGGCTCATCAACAAACTACTACTCAAGTCTGAATCTGCTAGCACTAAGTGCATCAGCAGTTTTCTGCATGGAGATAGAAGTCCTCTGAGTGCAGTAGAACTACTCAAGTGTGTAAAGTTACTTATGCACTTAAGTTCTTTATGATCTGTCCTCAATTTTTCAAGCAAGTATTCTGCCAAAATGGCAAGGAATTCCACAACAATCAGCAGTTCTTGGGAGACTTCCTCTTCTTGTTCTAAATCTTGTAAGAGCAACTGTTCTGGAGAAAACTTGGCCGTATCTGAATGTCCAGACAGGCTCCAAAACCACAGGTGCAGGCTCCAAGTCAGGGATGCATATATGTAAGTCTTTCTGAAATTCAATGAGATTCATGTTTTCTCCTTCTTCAAAGTACAAAGTCAACCACTAGAGAAGACACAAGGATCAACAATGAAGGTTCGACAATGGACATGTATTTGCTGCTCACATGGTGCAGCCAACACTATTAATGAGATTTAGGGTTGCAAAAGTTTAGCAAGACTTCTTATATGGTTCTCACTACTGACTTGTCCTGTTGTATTAACTGCAGATCAGTAGGGAAACGAGAAAAACTAGACCATACAGTGTGTGGGCAGGGTTCTCAAGGGCAGAGGGCTTCCTTGCTATATGCCTGAAAAAGGCATTTGTTCAAAGCATAATTACTGTATTACACACACTGTAATCAGCAAACACTGGTTGGAACAGCCCTGAGAGTAATTCCTACTGCAGTTTTTTGTAAGCTTTACCAGTTAGCATTAGACATGAAGCAGACACTGCATTAAGACAATTTGTAAGACCTACTCAGTTTTCTGTTTAAAAATCTGTCTTTTAAAAAAAAAAAAGGTGTTCTCACCTACAGTTAGAGCAATTCCTGGACCAATTTCCAGCATACCGTTCTTTGATCTCTCCAACATAAAGTTTGCCATTAGTCAAACTTTCAACAAACTTGACATTTTTTTCCTGCCATCTACCACTGTGAGCAAACTTAGATGGAGTTCTTTCTTAATTCGCTCATATTAATGTCACAAAAAGCATATTAATTCTTTCACATTACCCTCCTGGTGTGTTGTGAGACCTGAAATCATGTATTTATCTACCTCTTTGAATCCTGTACCACAAACACCTTCTCCAGAACTCACCACAAACATCCATCAACAGTGATGGTCTAGGAAGAGAGAAAGGCGAACCACCTTAAGATACTAAAGTTTACATCATGGTATTAGCTTTGTGGCTAAATTGTTCCTTCAAAAGTTTTTTGCTCAGTCAGCTCTAGACCAAATTTGCATTGCAGGGTGATATTTATAGTCTTGTTACATTACTAAACCTCTCAAATACATTAATTACATTGAACATCACCAATTGTGTTTTATTAAAGGCTAAAAGGATAATCTATTTTAACCAATATGATTGAAGTACACCACCGTACGTATCAAAAATGCTTCTTTTGAAATTACCATTAAGAAGTAAACTCTAAAAAAAAGTATTAGGTCAAGACTTGACACAGGATTTGGAGTAGAGCACTAAAAAACTCAAATTGATCAGAAGAATAAATTAAAATTCTAAGTCATATTCCAACAGCTCCAGATCATTCACTCCTCCATACATGTAATTTTGAACTTCCAGGTAGCATCAGACTTGAGTACTACCACAGTGCTGTCTTTACAGTGCGAGAAGCAATCCCTAGAATTTTACAGCTTGTAAGACTCAGTCACAGAACATAAAGTGGTCTCTAATGCTCAAACATCCACTTTAAATTCCTTGCCTATTTTTTGCCTTTTAGTGGACTTCAGTAAATCTCTAAGGAGACAACTCAAAATTCGAGTCAACAAAAATTCGAGTAAAACCTATGACAGCTTTCCATGCTCTTAATTGTATTTTGTATCCCTTAAGCTCCAGATCGAACTGTACTATAAGCTGTATTTAAGATGATTAAAAGTCAAGTGGAAGCAAGATCTAAACTCCTTAGAGCTCATGGGTTAAAACAAAAGCTCAGGGTTAATGGGTTACTACAGAAGCTGCTGCAATAAAGTGATAACTGTACCTCTTTATATCCCCCAGTCAACACTGACTGGCAATGGACAGCAGCTCTGCAATAAATATGCTGGATTTGTCATACCTAATTACAGTGAATTTCTCCTATCATCTTGTAGAAGAGAGTGAGCAAGGGGACTCTATGTGATATGTATTACTGAATTTAAAAGATGTCCAAGTAGCCAAACCATTCGTCATTGCCATCACCCACGACAAAATCCCCAGTCAATTTTCAATCAGTATTTTCTTAGCTTGCAGTTTTCTTCCTTTGCTTCACAGAGGCACCGCTAATGGCAAAGAAGAGCACAATGCACACAGTGTGGGAATAGCGCAGATACTGTGCTGCTCAAACATGGCAAAGGGCCTGGGGTGGGAATGCAGGGCAAAACCTCCTTGTTTTCTAAAGGATAATGGTTCTTCAGGAGGTGTGTGTGTGTATTTCTAACAAAGCTTTCATTATAAAACTGACATGGATTCAAGAGCTCATGAAGAACTGCAGAAGCAGGTTAGAAAGCAAATGTCTTACAAGTAAAAAGAGAAGTTTGGTTTTCCTCTCCATGTTCAATAGAAGAGCACAGTTGGCTATTCCAACACAGGCCCTAATTATTTTGTCAACAGGAAAAGAACTACATAAAGGAGTAACCTGATGGAAATGAATGATACAGAAAATTATGTCATCTTTAATCTTTACTGCAAGGGAAGCTGATTTTGTTTCCATACAGAACTCCAATCACTCCACTCTTTCAGAACAGTAATTCCAAGGATTTCTCTGCTGAAGACCCCCATATTCGAAACAAAACAATACCACCCACCAGAAGTTAGACATTGATCTCATTCTAGACCACAATGAAATGCTATGGAAAGGCAATGCTAACTGGAAAAAAATTAGTCAGCATCTTTCATAATTTTTGAGGGAAAAGGAAATTAAAAAATCCAGACAGAATTGCTCTAAACTTTCTCAAGAGTCACAAAATTAAAAAAAAAAAAAGTTTGTACTAGTGTTCCCAAGTGTCATCCTGATAGGTTTTTTTTGTTTAAATATGATTAATACTGAAGAAGGAGAGAGCAGAAAGGAAAGTGGACATACCATATGCATATAGTATCTACAAGTGGCAACACTCCCAAACCTGCCATGTAAATTTATGGCATCATCTGTGGCTCAGTCAAAATTCATTAACTCCATATGTCTGTGTGTGAGTATGAGAGAGTTCATGTGCATATTCACACATCTGCTTTCAATCGTTACATTGAGGAAATCCTACACAGTAGACCCATCAAATGTCTTTACAACCTGTACCAGAGTGTGAAGGAGACAGAAAGAATGCAAGAGAGGGAGAATTTTTTTTACTCACAAAAGGAGGACAGAGCTGCAAAAATGAGTCACTGAATACTAAGTTTATTTCACACTTCTACTGAAGTATCAATAACATTTTTGTTTAAGAATTAAAATAGGTATACAAAAGATAGGTGTATTTTTAGTAGGAATTACCAACCAGTATCATACCAGCTTCTTGAGAAATGACTAAAAGGAAGATCAGTTCTATTAACCAAGTCTCCAGTGAAGATAAGTGTGACATGACACTATGCTCCATTGCAATACATTATTTTATTTTCTACATTCAGCTGTGGCTATAGTAAGCAAACAGAAAGTGCAGGGAGTGGGAGAAACTATCTACATAGACGGATTCTTTAAGGCCTAGCAGAACTCCGAAGTACTCTCTGCATTTTCTACCCATTGAATCTTGTGTCAGGCAATGGGTCAATGCAAGTTCAAGTGGCAAGTATCCCAGGAACCTAACAAAAACAGTAGTCCCCAGCTCCAATACACCTGACAGGATTCTCTGCTCTACATGAAGCTCCATCACATGTGCTAAGTCACAGAATCACAGAATACTACGAGTTGGAAGGGACCCACAAAGATCATCTAGTCCAACTCCCCAGCTAATGCCCATACAAAGACTGAACTCACACCCCAGGGCTGTGAACATAAACCTAGTGCCCTCACAGGCCCCTCTGAGCCGGAAGGGACCCACAGGACCATCCAGCCCAACAGCCCCACAGCTAGACCATGTCACTAAGCTCCTCATCCAGTCTTCTCTTAAANCAAGTCATTCTGATTCAAGGAACTGTAAAACAAACAAGGTCAAAACAGTGCCTATAAATGTTGTCTTTAACACCACACTGCAAAAGAAATAACTACTTTGGTCACAAGCAACCTACAAGTCAGAACGAGATGCCAGAAAACAGTGTCACAGAAAGGGGCATGGGAGACATGATGAATGGCAGTTTGAATATGAGTTAGCAGTGCCCTGGCAGCCAGGAGGAGGCCAACTGTATCCTGGGGGGCATCAGGCAAAGCATCACCAGCTGGTCAGGGGAGGAGATTGCCCTGTTCTGCTCTGCACTGGTGCAGTCTCATCTTGAATATTGTGTGCAGTTTGGGGCACCACAATATAAGAGAGATATTCAGCTCTTAGAGAGTGTCCAAAGGAAGGCAACAAAAACAGTGAAGGGCCTCAACAGCAAGCCGTATGAGGAATGGCTGAGGTCACTTGGTCTGTTCAGCCTGGAGGAGGGGAGACTGAGGGGGAACCTCATTGCAATTACAACTTCCTTGTGAGGGGAAGAGGAGTGGCAGGCACCGATCTCTCCTCTGTGGTGACCAGTGACAGGACCCAATGGCCTAAAGTTGTGTCAGGAGAGGTTTAGTTGGATATTAGGAAAAGGTTTTTCACCCAGAGGGTATTTGGGCACTGGAATAGGCTCCCCAGGCGAGTGGTCTCTGAAGGAGGATGGTTACTTTCCACTGAATTTCCAAGGTTTCCTTCCCTTCGAGACAAGTGACTTTGTTTCAAAATGCAGAATATGTAAAAATTTCTTGGGAAAGGATTTTTTTTTGATGTTTGATCTTTGTGTTCTTTTAGGCCGGATCAGCAAGAAGGGAGATTTAATCCTTGAAACAGACAGCAGCTAATAAGCAAGCTCTAAGTGATGACCAGGTGAGAGAAAAAGAAATTATTTGTTGGTAGAATTGCCTATTTATGGTATAGGGTTGGACATGTTTAATGACCTTGGACCTAGGGAGAGGTTAAAAAAGCTTGGGAAGGAGGATGAAACCCTGACAGTGGACACAAAGAATGCAGAATTTACAGGCCACAAGGACATTTGGCAGAACTCCTAAGATAAGGAAGACACTAATAAAGCCAACTCAGTAACAGGGCTGAATCAGCTCCGACTGGGTAGAAGGTAATTCTGGCAGGGGGAGATCATGGACCACCAACCCAAGAAACCCACCAACTCAAGAGAAAGACTGAGCATGTGGACTAATTAGCATAAGAAGTGAATACCCAGTGAACACTAATCCCTTTGTTTGCTAAAATGTATAAATAGTAAAAAGTTTTGATAGTTGGTGTGCTTGATTTGTAGAATACGTACCACTAAGCACCCAGGCTTGTATAATCAGTATCTCTCTTCACTTACTGGCTTGTTGAACATGAGGTAACAGATTCAATTTTTGTGGAACCTCTTTGAAAAGCCACTCAAAACCTTATCTTGTGTTAGTATACACCTGCTCCTCAATTTAACCAGCTTCTATCTGCTGCTGGCTTACTGATGTGTCTTTGGTCTCGAATAGAAGTCACCATGATCCACATGAGGCAACCACACGAGGCAGCAGCAACAGGGCTATCCCAAAGCTCATCCAGCCTTCATTACTAATGCGTATGCATTTACATTATGGTTCGAAAAAAAATACAGTAAAGTTTCATTGCCAGGAATATGCCTTAATTGATGAGACATGTAAAGTTGAGTGGGAAAACCACATTTATGAAATGAGTCTTCTAATAATTTCTAAATTAATTGGTGAGTACTCTTGGGTGAGAAGCTGACACCTCTATTTCCTATGGCTATAAGGAGCACTCTTCCAAAAAATTGCTAATACTGAACAGTCAAGGAAAAAAAAGCAGGGGGGTTAGAATTTAAAAAAAAAAAAAGACAACCAAAAAGCCAACAAACCACACAAAAATCAGAAACTCCCTTTGCTAAAATTAATTCTTTGGGACAGTAAATACATGAACAAGAGCTTTTATTTCCCCCTGGCTTAAGTAACACGTGTTAGAAAAAAGAAGGATCACAGCATCATCCACAGAAGTAGAAACTGTATAGCAGTGAAAGCTTTCAACATCTCACAAGAAAGGAAATCAAGATAACACAGGAGGTTTAATCAACTACAGTTTTAGAGTGGTTTTTCATATCACAGACTCAATACATATGACCAATAAGAATGCCACTTTGCTCCAAAAGCCTGATTTACAACCAGACCTTTTAATTTTTTAAGAAATTTTTTCTAATAAAGCCTTTAGCATCATGTTTTGCAAATGGAAAACTTCTGTTATCTTGATCTTTCAGTACACGACATCGATGTCTTCACTGTTTCTAAGAGCTGGCAGAATTTTAAACCACTAGGCTCCATACGAGGGAGTTGAAAACTGGAGAAAAAAATTGGGGGCTGGGGCTGGAGTGTGGCATTCCATAGATCATATGGTATCAAATATATCATTGTACAGACATTTGTTTCCAGTTCTACTGCATGCCACAAGCTACAAGCAACATGATAGCAGTTTCTATATTTGTACAAAAGGAAGAAGCCATTTGGACTTGTTGCAGAAGTCTAAGGATAGAGGACAATAAAAAAAACCCTACCAATACAGTTCAGATCTAAACTATTTTGAAGACCTCCTTGGCAAAAGATAAAAAATGTCTTCCTATCAGATTAATTTCAAAACTAATTGAGACTGTTCATCCCAGCAGCTGTAAGCAATGTCACAACAAGAGCACACCATTGAACTTGGCACACGGCAGGACTACCTCAGCTGCCCTCCCCAGGACTGCCAAGATCATTTAGTGAACCTATATATACATATGCCAACGAGCAACAGGCAGTCAAAAGAGATCTGGGTGTACTTTTATTTTACCCATAGAAATTCAAAGATAAGCAAGGCTGGCTTTTTTCTACAGCAAATGTAGGCAGACTGCAACAGAAACACTACACTACCCCTCTTCTTTGCCATTCAGTGATGAAAATGAACCACACACATCAAGTGCAAATTAGAACACCCAGGCATTCCAAGAGTTTCATAACTTTCCCTTAAAGGAGTGAGAAATGAAAGGAGAAAAAAAAAAAAAGGACAGACAGACAAAGCCACATGCAAACACAACTTGAAAAAGTCACGCATAAATACAGAGGGCGGGCTGAGGGAATGGTGCTGATTAAGAAAACGGAGGGAAAAAATACAAAACGAAACCCAAGAATTCCAAAATGCTCTTAACCTGCAGACTACATCTTGAACCTGTTATAGACACTCACTTCATTGCAAAATTTGATTCCCTGAACACATATCACCTCCAAACGACCAATGTGCAGAAGAAAAGGATGAAGCAGTCTTTACCCTTTCCTGAGAGAACACGGGTTGTTTTGTGAAGACAAGGCTGTAGTTTTTAAACGTACATCAAAGACAGATATACTAGAAAATGGTGCATACATTCCTTAAAATCTGTGTATACCTATCATCATCCTGTAGTTCTTTAAGCTCTGGGCTTGGGTTTTATTTTTCACACCCAACTAAATTTTCTTTAGCATCATGTTCTGCAATCAACTTTCTCATGCATGTTTCTCATGTTTCTGCATCATGTTTCTCAGCTTTGAACTAAACAGAAATATCACAACAGCACACTTCTGACCCCAGGAGCCCTGCACTGGAGCTGCGGGCTTAGGTTAACTTCAGGCACTGAGAGGCTGGGGTGAAGCATCACCTGACCCAACGTTTAAAAGCAGCCAGTCTCATTTTAACCAGCCACTACAGCACAGCCTTCACCTCATAGCTCTGAGAACAGTAAGAACATGTCATTTTTGCCTTTACTTAAACACAACAACACTTAAAACCCCCCACAAATTTATGTGCCCTTTCTCTGAAGCCATTTTGCCCCTGGGAAAACTAGATAATAATCCTGCCCATCATGCCCCCTCCTTGATGGGTGCCATTATAGCAATGATAACAATCTACACATACATCAGCTGCCATGAAATCAGACATTAAATCCACATTCTGGTGTATTTTGGCCTATCACGTTTCCAGTTGACATTTTTACCCTGATAAAGCCCTGCCTAAAGGCTCTTGCAAGACCTGCTCAGCATTTGAGTAGGTCAGCTCATCTCTAGAATGGGTTTTGACTGGGTTGAAAAGGTACTGAAGATAGAAAGTCATCTCCATGGCATTGCTTCTGCTGGCAGAGTGGGAAGAGCACTTAAAAACAGAGGGGAAGCACTGCAATTCACGGTTGGGAATAGTGACTGATGCCATGTTAGTAATCTTTTTCAAAAAATGGCCAGCAAATCATTTGGGTGAGACAGAAAAGGAGGGAAAAAATCATGGGAGAGAGAGGAGGATGTACTGATTGGCTGATTGGAGTCTGTGTATATACACCGTGAGGTAACAGTTATCAAGTATTCAGATGACTCAATGCTATGCACTAGGTCTTGTTTTTACTGTAATATGATCTAAAAATCTATGAATCAAAAGATAAGGAAAAGGAGGAAGAGAGGGACAATTCTCACATCAGGGAGAATTACCTGCCAGAGCAACCTGCCTAATAACACTCTTACAGGTCACAGTCGCAACGACACCAACAGCACAGAAGTAGCAGCAGGAGGAAAAGAAAGGGGCATTACTGCCACAGGGGCTCAGTGGCTGGGGTAGAACAATCTTGAATGCAACAGATTCTTAACCTTACTGAAGCATCAAGGCTCTTAAATGTGCCATGCAACAACAGCGCTTTGGGATCTGCTAGGTCAGAGATCTGACAGATGCCCCCACCAATAAACCCCCACCAGGTTCAGCAATGATGAGATCTGTGCCACAGAGAGTTAAACCCTCACAATTAAAAAAGAAAATCCACAAACAAGCTATGTTCTAACATGCCAGCACAATAGAAGAGGATGCTGGCTGTGCTCAGACAGCCCCATCTCACAGCAAAGTCCATCTCTGAGGTCAGCCCTCAGAGCTCAGCCACCACTGATGGGTGGGTTTTGGCTAGAACTAAGGGCCAGCCTAGAGCTGGTGGCTTGAGCTGCCTCGAGCTGTGTGAAGGTGGTCACTATCTCTGCTCCCCTAACTGAAATCCCTTACCTGCATCTAAGAAAAAGGGATGAAAGGGTATCCTGTACCTATATACAGTAATCCCTCGCTACTTCATGGTTCACCATTTGTGGCTACAATACAGCACATTGAGGGGGTTTTCTGCGTTTTTACCGCATTTTCCATTTTTACTGTATTTACCGCTACTTCGAGGATTTTGCTTATCGCAGCATCTTTCTAGAACAATCCCCTGCGATATTTGAGTGATTACTTCAACGTTGTATAGATGGCTAGATTGTATAAAAGCCAGCTGAAGACTGACAATCAAAATACTACTTTGGTCTCTGTCATCCTTATTTGACTTATAAATGCATGTGAACAGTTGTAAAAGGAGCTTCAAATTAGCATGTAATAACATTGTTATGTTGAAATTCATTTTCAACTGAAATAAAGATGATGATGCTTATGCTGGCAGTCCATGGGAATTGAATATGCAGAATAATTTTTTTTCCCTTGTGTATTTGTCTGCTTGTTTATTTTCTTTCCAGTATCACAGAATCAGCTGAATTGGATAGGATCCACAAAGATCATCGAATCCAACTCGAAGCCCTGCACGGGACCATCTCCAGGAGTCACACCACGAGCCTGAGAGTACTTTCCAGATGCTTCTTGAACTCTGTCAGGTTTGGTGCTATGGCCATGGGGAGTCTGTTCCAGTACCCAAACACCCTCTGGGTGAAAAACGTTTTCCTAATATCCAACTAAACCTCTCCTGACACAACTTTAGGCCATTGGGTCCTGTCACTGGTCACCACAGAGGAGAGATCAGTGCCTGCCACTCCTCTTCCCCTCACAAGGAAGTTGTAATTGCAATGACGTCTCCCCTCAGTTTCCCCTTCTCCAGGCTGAACAGACCAAGTGACCTCAGCCGTTCCTCATACGGCTTGCCCTCAAGACCCTTCACTGTTTTTGTTGCCTTCCTTTGGACACTCTCTAAGAGCTGAATATCTTTCTTATACTGTGGTGCCCCAAACTGCATGCAATATTCAAGATGAGGCTGCACCAGTGCAGAACAGAACAGGACAATCTCCTCCCTTGACCAGCTGGTGATGATGCTTTGCCTGATGCCCCCCAGGACACGGTTGGCCCTCCTGGCTGCCAGGGCACT
>WEKX01029428.1:102899-128220 GCA_013390025.1 Pitta sordida
TGATTGCCCAGTCCTCTAATTTGTCAAGGTCTCTCTGCAGGGCCTCCCTGCCTTCAAGGGTGTCAACAGCTCCTCCCAGTTTTGTATCACTTGCAATCTTGCAGAGTATCCCTTCCAGTCCTGTGTCCAAGTCATTTATGAAGATGTCGAAGAGCAGAGAGTCCAAGATGGAGCGGTGCAGAACACCACTAGTGACAAGTCACCAGTCTGATATTACACACTCACTCTCCCCACTCCTCTGTGCTCCACCTATGAGCCAATTGCTTGTCCACCACCACATGATGAATTTATCCAGCTGTGTGCTGGACATTTTNCGTCTCCCCTCAGTTTCCCCTTCTCCAGGCTGAACAGACCAAGTGACCTCAGCCGTTCCTCATACGGCTTGCCCTCAAGACCCTTCACTGTTTTTGTTGCCTTCCTTTGGACACTCTCTAAGAGCTGAATATCTTTCTTATACTGTGGTGCCCCAAACTGCATGCAATATTCAAGATGAGGCTGCACCAGTGCAGAACAGAACAGGACAATCTCCTCCCTTGACCAGCTGGTGATGATGCTTTGCCTGATGCCCCCCAGGACACGGTTGGCCCTCCTGGCTGCCAGAGCACTGCTGACTCATATTCAAACTGCCATTCATCATGACTCCCATGCCCGTTTCTGTGACACTGCTTTCCAGCACCTCATTTCCTAGTCTACATGCACATCTGGGATTGCCCCATCCCAGATGCAGAATCCAGCATTTCTCCTTGTTGAACTTCATATTGTTGGTGATTGCCCAGCCCTCTAGTTCGCCATGGTCTCTGCAGGGACTCCCTGCCTTCAAGGGTGTCAACAGCTCCTCCCAGTTTTGTATCACTTGCAATCTTGCAGAGTATCCCTTCCAGTCCTGTGTCCAAGTCATTTATGAAGATGTCGAAGAGCAGAGAGTCCAAGATGGAGCGGTGCAGAACACCACTAGTGACAAGTCACCAGTCTGATATTACACACTCACTCTCCCCACTCCTCTGTGCTCCACCTATGAGCCAATTGCTTGTCCACCACCACATGATGAATTTATCCAGCTGTGTGCTGGACATTTTGTGCATGAGGACACTGTCAGAAACAAAATCGAAAACCTGACTGAAATCCAAAAATCATCATCTGGCTTCCCTTGATCAACTAGNCGAAGAGCAGAGAGTCCAAGATGGAGCGGTGCAGAACACCACTAGTGACAAGTCACCAGTCTGATATTACACACTCACTCTCCCCACTCCTCTGTGCTCCACCTATGAGCCAATTGCTTGTCCACCACCACATGATGAATTTATCCAGCTGTGTGCTGGACATTTTGTGCATGAGGACACTGTCAGAAACAAAATCGAAAACCTGACTGAAATCCAAAAATCATCATCTGGCTTCCCTTGATCAACTAGGTGGGTTACCTTGTTATAAAAAGCATATTTGTATATACTTGTATTCAGAATTTGGGCACTCAATAACATTTAATGGGTGAGCTAACACATTAAACCAAACCACAATAGGACTTACAAGAATTGTAACACTTGCAGGCAAAGGCCGTGGCACCCTAGTCAGAGAAATCAGAGGAAAAAACCTACTAATGAGCCTACAAAAACATATCCTACTGCCCAAACCCTCAGTCTGCTACTTTTAGAGTAACTAGATAAAGACTGGCGAATATAGAATATGTGGCGAATATGTGGCATTTATAGAAGATACCTTCTAAAGGGCTCTGCAAAGGTACTCAAGAAAGCACTTGGGGAGGTAGCCAGCTGACCTTCTACCCTTTGCAGAATACAAAGCCTGATTTTTAGAGATGGTAAACTAATGGTGCTCACACATAAAAAAGGAATAAGAAAACTAAATGAGCCCCAGATATGATGATCACACTCTTGCCAGCAAGATACAAGTACCTTCTTTACTTTATTTGAGGCTTTTTGAGCCCACACAAGATAATATCCGGTTCAAATAAGGCACACTCCAGCTTCAAAAATCCCCCTTCAGGTTCATTCTGCCAGCTCTTCCCCTTACTTCAAGGTGAGCTCCTTCAGAAAAAAGGGTGCATTTTCAGTTTTTCAGAAGACACCTGGACCTACAGGATATAACATCAAAACCTATTTTTCTTAGTGCCTGGTTATCAAGTGTCTGCCATGCAGCTTTCTACATTCTTTTTGCCATCAACAGAAAGCCGCACAAAGCTACCTTGTGCTAAAATCTCAAGTTTCTCCTCTTTTACCACAAAAGACACTAGCTGCAAGCATTTTCCCAGGGTTCCAGCCAAAACTTTTATTCTGCTTACTTGTGTCTCCATTTGGGAGCCTATCTGCTACTTCTACGCACTGTCATAGTACAACTATTGTTCCGAGAGATGATTTCATGCCAACACACCAAGAGACCCGTATGATGCAGACCTTGTGCTTCAAAGCCAGACAGATAAGGTTTCCTTTCTGATCAACACTTATCTTGTGAAACTGGTAATAGAAGCCTTACAATAGCACCCTAAAACTTAACTTTAATATATAGCTTTCTGACTCCCTAAAGCTTTTATGTGAGATAAAGCAGTCACGTTACAGTTACAGCACAAAAACCAGATACAAAGCCCAAGCTTTTATCGTAACATTTAAAGGGTCACCATGTACTTTGCTAATAAACAAAATTTGTTAAAACATGAAGGGTCTCCAAGTCATGAGTGATTCACTAAGATGAGACAGAAATTTCCCTCTACCTTAATGTGATACTACATATCACTTTGCTGTCCTCAAGCCTTCCAACAATCATCTACAGGGAAACATAACATCACTTTAAATGCATGGTTGGTGTGCCTGTGTGCACATATAACACAAACCTTCTCTTTAGGCCTCCCAGTTTCACAACAGCCAGTAGGTCCTGAGTTTATCAACAATTGGCCTCAAAAATATTCAGCATACTTTACAATTGTATCTTGACAAAATATTGTCCCTACAACTGCATTGACTGTCCTGAGTTGTATCGGGACTCGTACATGCCCAAAGAAGTCCTCTGGGGACAGAGAAGCAAAAAAGCCAACTATACTTGTTTGGATTATTTTGCACAATATTCCTTTAAGTCCTTCATTTTGTCAAAAGCCCACTACCTGTGAACATTTAGCACATTATGTTCAAAGCGTTGTTGTATTGTGGGTCACACAGACATGCCACCTAGACTCTAAGTCATCCTATTTCCAAGACACTGAATTGATTCATTGATTATCAAGATGAAATAAAATTAATTATGGTTCCTAGTCAAATTTATTATGGATTCTTTATTACAGTGCAATCCCCTTTATTACAAAGAAAGTAATTTATTTCTCCTTTCACCACAATACAAATTATATGCATCTATTTATAGCTATACCTGACAGCCTTAGGCAGTTTTTACATCTTACACCTTGATCGAAAGAGGAAAACGAATTTTTTAGATTTTTAAACTTTATAAAAATGGTTCCCTACCTCAAAACTGCCACAAAAACATTTTTGATGTCAGAGAGTTCCAAATGAATACTCCTGTTTGATAATAACGGGCACAGTGAGTATTTTACTATATTAATTTCAGTTAGCCTTTTCCTTCTAACTACATCAGTTAGTGAAGATAATACTGAGATAAAGCAGAGTATCGCGATAGCAAGCAGATCACTACCAAGACAAAATGACAGAGTAAGCTTCCACAGCTTTTACGGCAGACAGATTTTGATCTAGTAACATTCACCTGCTGAATTTCAGCCAAAAAAATTCAGACAACCTGAATACCAAGGAGCAGATGAGGTCCACACAGAAGGACAGATGTTATGGGTTGGCCTGCCCAGCCCTCTCCCCTACTACACATAATTTCAAAACTCCTAATGTATGGATTCCTAATTCATCATGACTTCTTATTTCCAAAAAGTTATCATAAGCATGAAAAATGTTATATTACAGTTGAAATGTGTATAGTAAGCCAGAAAGTTTGTGCTGGATGCAGCCTTCAACCTCCTTTATCCAAGGAGATGGAGGCAGAAGGTCTGCAATGCTAGTCAGGAAAGTACTAATAATTACAGCAGTTTATCATCTATTAGCAAGGGAAATAAGTCACTAGAACTGGATCCTGGAAGAATAAAAAGAAAAGGTTTCCTAGCTAAGCACATTTCAGCCTTGCTTCTTTTCCGTTGGAAGAGTTCCAAATATTGGAATCCAACAGCACAGGCACTTCTCTGTCACTTAGGCTGGTGTTAACTTTAACGTTAAAGCACACAGTCCAGTAAGGTATGAGAGACAAAATAACAGGAAACTGCCTGAGAATGATTAATAATAAAGAAGTGGTATTAAACCAAGACCCTTACTACATTCAAACAATCCATTACATCACTCACATCATAGGAGGCTGAGATTGAAAGCTTTAGAGACCAACATTTCAGGCAAGGCCAGGCAAGGCCTGTATAGTTTGTACAAAGATAGCAAAAGCAGGAAACAGTTACAGGGAGTTGAAGAGAAGGTCTTATGTTTCAGCCAGCTACATGCTTGATATTTGAATACTGTCCTGGCTTGTGTCACTGTACCCAGTGGTGTTACTAGTCCAGTCACTGATACCAAGCTTTGGATAACTGATTACTAGTCACACGTTACTCAGTTGCTATGAGTGCCTGGCATCCCAGCACATGGAAGAGAGCCATAGCTGTGCCTCTATAATGCCTCAGAATGCTAAATACATGGCAAAGAGTCCCAAATTAGAATACAGTCTTGAATCAATTTCTCTATACCACAGTCCCGGTACTTACAGTGAAGGCATGAAATAAAATTAATGTTTGCAAAGAATATTTTTGCAAAGATACTTTAGTGATGAGAACCACTAAAGTCTGAGAAAGTAATTCTATCCTTGGAATTTGGTTTGAACTACACACAAAGAACATGGCAGAGGACTGCATGTTGAACAGTAAGGAGAAAATGAAACACTGAATAGCTGTTCATTGAGAGCTGAGCTATTCATTCTGCACACTAAAGAGATACTCAGAAGAAACACAGCAGTGACCACGTATTTAATATGCGTGCCCATGAAGGAAAACTGAGCTTGCAGAGACAACACTATTGTATTATTTTAGCAGGCCTGACCTTGCAAATTTCATCACGTTTTCCAACACTGAAGACAGAAACATATTACTCAGATAATTCTTATTTCACTTGCATTTAGCAGTCTTCATAAAGATCAAGATGCTGAATACCATATGAGTAAAGAAAATACCTATCTATCTTTTGCCAGGGAGAATACAGCACACCTCTCCATAATTTAATATTTTTAAGTTTGTACATGTAATTCAGTCTAGTAAATGCTGCAAGTACAGGCCAGGACATGAAATACTAAAAGAGTGAACAGTCAGACAAACTATAGATTCAAAGGAAAAATAGTGAGAAAAAAATTAGAAGTGCAGTGGAAGAAGATTTGTTGTGCCATCCTGAAGTCAATTAGTTTGCCTGGGCTTTAGTGAAGACTAAAACTCCAGCATTAGCCCAGAGATATCCTATGTACAGGAAACTATCATTTGCATTAGTATTCACTTGTCTTCTTAATGAGCTCTGCTGCTCATGAGGGTGTGAAGCTGGATTTTCTGGTACTGTATACATGAGAGCTCCATTGGTGTAAAAAGTCAGGTATTCTTAGAGAAATATACAGAGCCTTCCTCAGCTCTCTGCAATATAGTATCAACCATTCCCTATGGTATTAGAAGTCATCATAACATATTTTTAAAAAGTCATCAGTGTACTTAAAAAACCACAAATAATTTTGTTTCCTATTTGGGTTATAGAATGTACTTCTACTGTCATAACCTAAACCACAACAAAACCCAGCAAACTGACTAATGCCAAGTTATTCTTTGTACACAAATTTCTAAGGCAAAATTATAAGTCTCCTGTAAAAATTTATATATATAATCTTATGGTAACAATAACAACCAACAAGAAACCACAAGAACTCACTCTGTCTAAAGTTACACAACTTAGCAGAGTGCTAGAGAACAAAACTAGTAAATATCTGAACTCAATAAGAAAATGAGACACCAGCAGTAGAAATACAGAAAATATAGTTTTTCACTTCTAAAATCTCCCAGCCAGGGACTAAATAAAGAGATCATCTTGAACTACAATCTAGACTCTAGTCTGGGCCATTTTCAAAGGCTATCAAACTCCAAGAAATAGTAGTAATAGAAGTACAGTAACCCCTCGGTACTTCGCGGTTCATCATTTGTGGGTTCAATACATCACAGGGTTTTTGTCCACATCTTTACTGTCTTTACAGTCTTTATAGTACATATTTACTGTATTTACCTTATTTACTGCTACTCTGTTGATTTCGCTTATTGCGGCATCTTTCTGGAACCAACCTGCTGCAATATTTGAGGAATTACTGTATTACAAAGCAACCTCTACAGGATACTTTATAAAAATCAAAATCAAAGCAAGCTTTTGGACACCAATTGTCTTTGGCTTTGTAGGGGAGGGCTGGCAGTTTTTACCTTAATCACAAAACCAACAGACCCAGAAAGCCATATTTCATTCCCACTTCCAACAGGCTTAGCTGGGTCATCTGCTTGGTCTGCTATATGGCCCTGAACCAGTCAAGTAGAACACAGTACAAACAGGAATGAGATTTAAACTATCTGGTCTTTGAGAGAAAAACAGACATGTAAATTAAGAAAATTCTCTGAACTTAGCTAGTAAATATTTCTGCTGATTCCATTTAAGTAAGCAAGTCAGTTTTTATAGTTTTCATAGTTTAAGAAGATGAAACTTTTACAGACACGGTAGCGAGGAATTCTGGATTTTTACAACACTATTTAACATTATTCTGTCCTTCCAGAGAGAGAATTCTGGTGTGCCAGATAGTGCTCATGAGCACACATGCTTTGCCAAGTATCTTAAAAATATAAATTGGGCTGATATCCAAAATTCGTAGTGTCTTAAAGAAAAGTTAAGCTCAAAAATAAGACATACATCAGTTGAATATGATGTTGAAAGAGATGTCAGTTTTTTCCCTGTTATTTAAGACTTCTTCTTTTCAATGGTGAAAACCATCTTTGTTTTTCTCCTTCCATGCCCACCACAGTTAGCCCAAGAGTACTACTCATCAGAAGCATACCAAATTCATTCAATGCCCTCTGGTAGCCGGATTAGGATGAGGAAAGTGAAAGGGTATTGATATGATAAAAATTAAGGGGTTATCATGATTCTTTCTAGAACTACACCAAACATTATACAGCAATACCTTGCTGCATTGCGACCCCCCCATTGCAACCTCGCCTCACCACTGCAAATCTGCCTCAGTGATTTGTGGAGCTTCCTGGCTGATGCATGCACAGTGCCTCTGCTTTGCCAAGCACCAGCACCAGCACTCCCTGTGGGGCAGGACTGGCCCGGCCCCGCAGGGACGGCACATGGTACCTCTCGTTCCCGTGGCGTTTATGGCCCCATGGTGTCATACCCCAGTCCCTGCTCTGCTCCTGTGTCTTCACGCCCTGCCCCTACAGTGGAAGGCTCACACCATGGGATGCCCCGGGCAGCCGCTGAGACGTAGCACAGCACCACCACAAGCCACACTGTCCCCTGTTACTCTAAGCCCAGCCAGGGGATGGACTCGTGCTGGCCGTGTTACTGTTTCCATGGCTACAGGTGGGGAAAGCAATGCGGTCTCTGCCCAGGAACTGCACATCTGGCACACCTGGTGATGATGTGGCCCCAAGGAAAGTGCCCCACAAAAGTGGGGCTGGGCTGGGCATGGCAGAGGTGGGGCAAGCACTGTGTGCTGGGACGGGGCAGCACCAGGATGTGCCCATGCCGAAGCTGCAGTGGCTGCACCAGAAGAAGGCTTCTGTTTCCCTATGCCTTCCCACTGCTGCAGCAGGGGGAAGCAGTTTTCTGCTGGGTCCATACGGCCAACGCTGCCTCTCCCGTGACCAACAGATGTTAAAGGGAAAGAAACTCCAGCACCAACGCCACCCCCAACCATAAGGGGCACCATGTGTCGCAGTGTTGCAAAGTTAAGGTTTCCCAGGCTCCACAAGTGCTGACCAAAGCCCGGGGACACCCCTTCCCCACCACGGAGGCAGTGTAAGCATGAGCCATGGCAGCAGCCTGGCAGCAGCTGCAGAAGTGGCAGTTTGGCCAAAGAGAAGTCTAGGGATTCTCCGGGGGTTCTCCCCAGGCAGAGGGCTCAGAAATGCTTTCCTTTGCTCCCCTGTGCTGTGAGAGCTGGTGGGGCGGAGCGGAAAACATGCCCCAGCATGCTTGATTGGCTGGGGGTGGAGTGATGGGTGTGGCCTCTATGCATAGTAATGACCCACACGTGTTTGTGAATTAGACATTTCACAAGACCCTGACTAGACCTGTTCCTCTCAAAGGGTGAGGTATTACTGTAAATACAATGTGTGAATAGGTAGCACTAGAGCTGAAATCAAAAGCAGACCATGAGAAACTAATACATATGTTTAACAGTCTCTTCATTATGCCAGAGATACAAGGCCAGTGAGAAAAGTATTAATAAAGAAACAGATGTTGCAAGAGCGCAAACTCCAGTCAGAGTTCTTCCTCTTACCTGCTTAGCAGTAGAAGTCTGCATAGGGGAACAAAGCTTCTCCATCTAGCCTGGACTACTGCCAGGATAAATTAAGCTACAGATCCAAAATATAGCTGATTCTTGATTTTAATTACAACAGGAACACTTACACATCAGTTTAAAAGCAGAGCTCCCAAAGCATAAGACATAAGTTTTATCTAGGCGATTACCAAGCAGCAGAGAAAAGAAATGGCCATTCAAGCAACAAGTGTGCCCAAAACTTAGAGCACTTCCCTCCAGCTACACACAGCCCAGCTGTGTTGGCAAGAAAAGCCGTTTCCATCTTCAGAAGAGAGGAGGATATCAGGTTGAAAGGACATCACCAGCACTGGCAGAAGGTCGTAAGTGACATCATCATCACCATTACAAGAACTCTCTTCTCAGAAACATACTACCCATGATGTTAAATCTGAAAACTACAATAATCACCAGGGAGCAAAAAATACAAACAAATGTTGACTTTCGTGTTGCTGATAGACTTCACTCAGTGTTCAAGAAACAGGATCTCAGGATATTCCAATTTGGAAGGGACGCACAAGGATCATCTAGTCCAATTTCCAAGAGAACACCCACATAGGGATCGAATCCACAATCCCGGAGCCATGGGCACCACGCTCCATCCATCCCAGCCTCCCATTATCTAGACAATGTCACTGAGTTCCTCATCCAGTCTTTTCTTAAACACCTCCAGGGGTGGTGATCCACCACCTCCCTGGGCAGACCATTCCAATGAGAGATCACTCTCTCTGTGAAAAACCTCTTCCTAACATCCAGTCTAAACCTCCCCTGGCGTAGCTTAAGGCCATGTCCTCTTGTTCTGGTGCTGGCAGCCTGAGAGAAGAGGTTTACATCCACCTGACTGCAACCTCCCTTCAGGTAGCTATAAACAGCAATGGGGTGACCTCTGAGCCTCCTCTTCTCCAGGCTGAACAACCCCAGCTCCCACAGTCGATCCCCACAGGGCTTGTTCGCCAGTCCCTTCACCATCTTTATCGCGCTTCTCTGGACCCTCTCAAGCAGCTCAACATCCTGCTTAAACTGGGGACACCAGAACTGGACCCAGTACTCAAGATGTGGTCTGACCAGTGCCGAGTATAGGGGAAGGCCAGGATGCCACTGGCCCTCTTAGCAACCTGGGCACACTGTTGGCTCATATTAAGCTTCTGTCAACCATTACTCCCAAATCCCTCTCCATTTCACCACTCTCCAGCCACTCATCTCCCAGCCGATAGCGAGGCATGGGATTGTTACATCCAAAGTGAAGAACCCAGCACCTGGTCTTGTTAAATCTCATACTATTAGAATCTGCTCACTTCTCTAGCCTATCCAGGTCCCTCTGAAGGGCCCTTCTACCATCTTCAGTTCAACATTTGCTCCCAATTTGGTATCATCTGCAAAGTTGCTAATGGTGGTCTCAATTCCCCTGTCCATAATAGTTGTATACAGAGCCTCAAGCACAGATATCGTATCACTGGTACCTCAAGAAGAAGCAAAGCTTATTAAAATCTGGTTCTTAGGGTTTTCGCTTGAAAATATTGTGGAGGAGGGGAAAAAGTAGAAAAATTAGGGTATTTGTAGTAAATCTTTACTCTTTCTTCACAGGCAATTAGGCTGGAACTTCAAATATGAAGAATGTGGGACAAATTAAAACTTTTAAGTGCTGTAGAATTACTGGTTTAATGGGTCTGCCAAATGATGGCACACTCCCAGCAAAGATCTCTGGCTGCAGAAAGCTTTTAATCCCAATGAATAACTAACTGGGAATAATGTCAGCAAAACAGCTGTCAGGACAAAATGCTGTTCAGGTTGACTAGAGGAACAACTGCCTAGAGCTGGAAAGCAATATGTTCAGCCCAATTTCAAAGCAAAAGCAGAAGCTGACACCACAGTTTACCTAATATCTGCTTCCACATTCTACCTTAAAAACAGGACTTACACAGGAGAAAGACAGAAGCAGTAAAGGAAAGAAGCAATTGCACTCTTCATAAACACAACAGGGTAACACTGAAATTAATTCTAGAGTTGAGTCCGAGGGCCTTCCAAAGAGATTATCTGGCAAATTGATACCTGCCCTTACTCATGCTTCTTACTTTCTACTGAGGTGGAAAGGAATACTAAATGCTAGCACAGAACTATTGAAGAAACAACTTCACAGAAACAATGTACCAGAGAAGCTCTATTAAGCTTTGCTGAGCAGCTTAGTCTAGCCAGAATTGCTATCAAGTATTTCCAGTCGAAAGAGCTGCATCTTCCCTGCAATATGACCAGGCCTGAAATCCCCACTCCAACCAAGATTTCCCAGAGCAAAATGAGATTTTCACAGTGGATTAGAAATGCCTGATCTAGCTTATATTCTCTGAAGTGCCTGTTACGGAGTGTGTTCTCCTGAAGCTCTTTATCCACACTCTGCTCCTCATCTCTTTCCCTTTCTCAACTAAATTTCTTAAACTTTTTTCTTCCTGTGCAAAATTCGCAGTAAAATCTGGAAGCTGTCTGCATCAGGATATGAAGATGCAAGGGGCATGCATGACCAATTGCACAAAAATTACTCAAGTGAGCTTGCAATAATCATTATCCTACATAAAGATATTTAAATCCCTTAAGGCACATAGGATGCAGACAGCTGGCTTCATCCATATGACAGATGCCTCAAGTGAGTGCCTTTTGCCATCCATACTGCTGTGCATTAGAAGATGGATTACTGGGCAGTCATTTACAGACAAATCCCCCAGCCTTGCCCACACAAACCACAAGTGAAATGGTCCAAAGCCCTTCAGTCAAAAATAATATTTGAAGTCAGACAGGTTGTTGATGAGCAAGAAAGGGGCATTTTGCTTTACGTATTAGCAAGAACAAAGTTGTAATTCTTGTACTTGTATTAGTTTAAATATTCTGTCACTGCACCGGTAGTGAATGAGCTATAGTTACTACACTCTCTAAATTCCCAAACGTGTTCTCTCCCTCTCATTAGAACTTCTGGCAAAAGAAATCATGGCTCTGAGGAGCAGGACAAGTGCACAGGCCAACATACATAGCTTTTTGCTGTCGTTCACAAGGCACTTCCACAGCAACCCATAAATGCAATTGTTTGTGGAGGAGTCGTCAGACAGCAGCTCTTCTTGTCTCATGCCACTGTCCTAAGGAAATCTGCCATGATACATCTCTGAACAACAAAGGGCACAAGTGTGCACATTTGGAGGGACCCTCTCCCCTTGCTAGCAGCTTTCTACATTCTAGAAGAGCCATTTTTCTAGCTTGATTTTTGTTGCAGAAATGAAAGCTTATCCTCTACAGAGTGCCAACAAGAGTTTTTGATGTGTAGGCGTCTCAGTATTGTTGATTCTATCACAACTGCCTCATCAACAACTTAGAGCTTGCATGCTGTTGCAGTTCTAAATTTAAAGCACTCTCTTTTCCTATCAAACACAAAAAGAGGAGCCTATGTTTAGTTCTTCCAATTTTTTGTGTACAAGATGCCTAGCTTTTCCTCCACAATCCTAAAAGAAATCTTCAACCTGGTTGAAGCTGCATGCAGTGAAAAATGTTTACTGCCCATAGCTAACATTGACAGCTCCTTCTCCAACAGTACTTTTTCCAACAGCACCTATTTCCTGGACCCCAGTTCAAGTCACAGGAAACTGTCACTTCGATGCTTCATATTGGAGCTCCTCATCCTGTGCAAAGGCTGCCATCATCACTAGGGTAGTGTGTTATAGGTAGGACAGTGTGTTGGTAGCAGGATGGCAACAGGTTAGGTAACAGGTGCTAGGTTGGACTCGATGATCTCTATGGTCTTTTCCATCCTTACTGATTCTGTGATTCTATTTCTGGAAATCAGCTCAATCTAGTCACACAGCCCTGTACTCCAAGATACAACAATGGGATATTCCCTTTTCCCTCCACAGAGGTCCCCCTTATGTTCTTCCTTCTCTTGGGAGATACCAAGAGGCAGGAAAAAGGCAGAAGACAAAAGCTTTCAACACAGTTTAAGATTGTACCACTTCCAAGAAGTCTGCTCTGGCTTTCATCTGTTGATTTCAAGGCCCTTAATGTGGGAAGCTGAAATGTACATTTTCTCCACAGAATTTTAAAAGAGAAAAAAAACAAAAACAGACACAAAAAAACCCAAACAAATCAACCCCCAAAACCAACCAATTAATCAAAAAACCAACCAACCAAACAAAAAACCCCACAGGCACTAGTAGACGAGGTTTTTATTATATCTTACTGGAATGTCACCTCAGAGCTACCTCTGCAAATTTTCATTGTCCCAAAGCTATCTATAACACCTTTGCTTAGTTTCTCCCCTGAAGCTACTAACAAGAAGCAAAATGAGGGAAAGGAATTAACTAACAAAGCATTTATTGGTGAGATGTATTTTTAAATAAAAATAAGGATCTTTTTCTCTTTAGGATATTCCAAGAAGGTTCTCCCACCAACTGCAGTCCGTCTTTCACATATGAGGCTGCAATAAATCCAGCCTGATGTTCATCTCTGAAGAGCACCCATAGAAAATTAACATCTTCAGATCCAACTGAGGACTGCTTCCCGTGGAAAAAAATAATCTTTGAAAGATAAGCAAGGGAGGTGAAATTACTTTGCAGCTTCACCAGGTTTATTTTTAACACCCTGTGCTCACTTTAAGCTCATCTCCTCCCAGGATATATCTCACCCTCAGCTGTGCTGTGCCAATCTAAGAGGCTCTGGATACCAGGAACTGCAATGCAACAGCTGTCTATGCTGGAATCACCACACAACAGACTCCACCTCTGCTTTCAGCAGCAGCTGATCTCAAGATTCCTGGGCCATCCTGAAAGAGCAGTGTAACATTGTCCACAGTCACACTGCCAGTGGGCAGAAGGACTTGCCCTGACAGAAAGTGCCCATCAAGCCCAGCACCATCCACAGAGAAGTGGCACGGAGAGAGTGGCACTGATCTAAGGGAAGGAGAAAACAAGGCTCCAGCCAGACAGAAGATCTGGATGTTCATAATTAAAATGTTTAGAGGGTACTTTTTCTTCTCTTTAGAGGAAACAAGCTGTTTCTAATAAACGATCATTCAAGTCACTTAAAACTTCGTTGATTTATGATTTTTTCCATGTTATTCTGAAACTGAAGGCCCACTTGTTGAAATAAAAATTGGTTTGGGGAGGGGTAGGATGCTAGACTAAGCTTTTATATTTCTTTTAACTCAGGCAAGACTCACTTTTATGACTCACTGATTATAGCACCTTATTTTCTTGGCCAGTGTACTTTTTTCTTGGAAAAAAAGTTTATTTTCTTGGTTACCTTTAATTTTTTCAAATACTGTCAGAAGACAGACACCACACATGCATGCTCCCAAATCAGGACCTTCCGTTTTCCAAACTACGACTTTAAAAAACAACTCATCAGAATCAGGGAAAGGACAAAGAGAAAAAAATCAAAAAAACAACCAACCAAAAACTTCAAACAAACATATAGTTGTTCTCTCATAGTGACATTTATGCTTCTGGACTGAAAAAATGTCCAGTTGCTTTTGTTGCAACAGTATATGTGAATTAGCCCACTGAAATGAATCACAACAATTCCACAGAAACAAAGCCAAGGGATTCAGTACTGAACAGCCTGGCACACTGGGCATCCCTGCCCACTCCAGTCTGACAGAGACAAGGCAGCCACTTCTGCCTCTTCTCATTCCTCCCTCCCCTTTCCCAAACCCAGTCAGAAAATGCTCACTGACAAATTGAAAAACTTTAGCTAACAGATCACAGCTTATTTTTAAATTAAAAAAAAAGCAAAAGGCATGAAAAATTATCATTAAAACATGCAGTTAATATTTAAACCAAGGAATTAAAAAAAATAAAAAGGGAAGGGGGAAGACTATAGTGTTTTTCCTCAGACAATGAAGCTTCCCTTCTCTGATTGCAGACTTAAGAAAAGTATCTTATTTAAGAATTTTCTAGAGTAACAGACATCTTGAAGTGTCCAATACACCCATATCAGGTATAAAACATGCACCACTGATATTCAAGAAATCAAATCATTACGAGTTCCACAATTCCCTTGAATATTTATCGGCATATGAGGACCAAAGGGATAAGTTTGGATTTGGGGGTTTAAGACATCACAGCAAGACCTCTAAACTCCACTAGAGCCACAGTCTCTGCTGTGATAAGACAGCATAATTTAACCCTGTGCATTTCATGGAAAACTGCTTGCAAAGAACCACAAAGAGATTTTCAACCTCAGTCCTTTGTCCTCTGTAGCCAGGCAAGAATTCTGCTCCTACTTGAAATCATTTATCAGCCTCTGCTTACGCAAAAACAAGGCAGTTTTTCTCCAATCACAGCAACAGTTACAACTCTGTACCAGTCTGTGACCTGATTCTAAACTACAAATTCATTCAAGTTTCTTGGCCTCCTGGTTTTAGTGGAAAGGTCATTTGGAGCTTTTCCCCACTACTCTGGAAATGCAAAGTTCCAAAACCAGAAGACTACACTTTTCTTCACCTTCCAAGAGTCCCATCCCATGTAAGAGAATTCACATGATGCAGCACTATCAGGCATTATAAATATCCTATTTTAAAGCCCTTGATCTGCACTTCTGCTGAATGTATCAGAGCTAAAATAAATTTTGGGAACTCTTATGAATCAATCTTTCTATAGATTTCACTTCCTTGCTGTTAGTAAGACAAACCTGAATCACAGCAGTGTATCTTCTGAGGAGTAGCAGGCAGGAATAGTAACAGTTTAAATGGTACTGTAATCCAGCCAGACACCTGATTGCTCACGAGTGCTCCACTGTACAAAGATCTAACAACAACTACTGGAAAGGAGTCACTAGGGAATGTAAGTACAGTATCAGTATGAGAAATCCTGGAGTGTGTGCATTATGTATGCAGCATGTGCAGCCACTTGCCATATAGCTTGTATATAACCAGAGGGCTAGGATTCTTCTGAAGACCATGGAAAGATCAGATGGAGGTAGAGAGAATTAACATAGTGGAACAGCAAAAGGAAAACACATCACAGAGGATTTTTCCTTTCGTGTGCTTCTTGAAACTCACTGTGAGAACAAACATTACAAAACCCCCTCTCTTATTTCCATCATGAACCAGGGATCATGGAGAATGCTATGTGAAGGGGCAAGTAATGAAGAGCATTTCTCTCTAACCTTACTCATCCATTTGTTCAGAGCAGAATTAAAGAATTGCTCCTCTTGCCTGCACCACACTGCGCCTTAGCCTGGGAAGTGCTCTGTGAATCACTGATGATAATGTCAGAGCCAAGAAGCCACAGCAGTATTACTTTTCAGAACCTTAGCTTGTCAAAGTTGATTTCAAAATCAAGCTGTCTTTGATACTAGGCATGAGACCTCAGAACAGCAGATACCAGCAAAATATGGTTTCTCTTACAAAAGGCAAATGAAGGAGATTTTTCTTTCTTCGCCAATCAAGAATTCACTAGACTATTTTAAGACAATTTTAATATCAGATGCAAGCTCTATTACTAACTCTGTTGTTAAGCTAGACATTTTGTTTATGTAAGGATTGCAAGTAATAATCATTAAATACACATACAACTAAAAAAACCCCTAAACTAATTAACAGTAGCAAGTTATATTAGAACTGGGCAGAGTGACTGTCAAGGTAAAGGATTCATATAAAAAACTAGTATCACAAACAAAAAGCTTCTTAAGGATTTAGCATCTAAATGCTCAAGATTTAAGCCCGGGTGTCATCCTCTCAGGATCTGAAAAAAACCCAAAAATAATTTAAACTCCTTGTTGGTCAATTATAGAAGTGCACAATGTAATAAATAACAGAAAAAAATCACCAAGCCAAGGAAATTTGTCATATTTCCCGTTTTTTACAATAAAACAAGCTTAGCAAAAACAGTTAGATTGGAAGCCAAACACATTTTACACTGCCTTGAGGAGTTTCTACAAAGGAAACTCAGCAGCATAACCTGAAGATGCCTGTCATAAACCATAGGAGTTTTGCTTTTATATAAAGAAGGATCTTGCTTGTGTAAACAGGCTCTTCAGCACTACAATAATACAAGCAACAAATAAAGTGGCATTAAAAATAAAATCAAGTGACGTTCACAGAATAACCAGGTTGGTAGGGACCTCAGAAGGCCTCTAGTCCAACCTCCTGACCTGTGCAAGGGCAGCTCTTGAGTCTGACCAGGCCATTCGCAGCTTTGTCCAGACAAGAATGAAACATTCCAGGGATGGTGTTTTCCCAGTCTCTGGGCAACCTGCACCAGTGTTCAGCTGGCTTTGTGGTGAAAAATACCTTTGCTCATGCCAAGCCATAGCCTTTCTGATTTATTACAAGTACCTTGCTCTCCTCCCACATAGCTCTGTGAAGTACAGTCAGGACTGCTGTACCACGGTACTTGTTCATCTCCCGTGAAGCCCTCAATCCATGTAGAATGGCAGCCTATTAATATGCAAATTTGCCCCACACCCTCACACCATCTCCCGGCACTGTTTTGGCACTGCCCTGCTGTGTATTGGTGTTTGTGTTGGTGCTTCCTTGCGCCCATGGCCACCCCACACCAGGAAAAACCCCTTTTCAGCTCGACTGGGGACACTGGTGCGGGGAGCTGCCCACGCCACTGTCCCGGTGTCTCTCTGGGTGGGTAGACATGGTCTCTCCGTACTCAGGGTAGACGAGTATGTCTTGGAGAGTCACTTGAGAAAGTCTTGGACACCACGTCTAACCTGAGAGTATGTAAAACTGCACACAGCCTCTTCACTCCGAGCGGAGTGGGGCAGGCATGCCGACGGTGGGACACGCCGTAGCCTTCTCGCTCAGAGTGGAGTGGAGGGGATTGATTTGAATATTCATATGTGTCAGGTCACGTAGGTGCAGTTGCAAAACAGGCCTCCTTAATCGCTGAAAAATAACCCCGTGAAGATGTGAAGCTGCTATCTGGGGGGCACGAAGTGGAAGAGAGCTGAATGTACCTTGCTCTAGCCTCTCAAAAACCTGCCCACATGTACTGGGGGGGCTGCTGCCATGTCCCTACAAATCCACTTCTTTTGAAGAAGCCCAGTTTCATCACCCTCTCTCATGGCAAGTCCCTCAGCGCTATCCAGCCTGAGGACTCTCTGCTCAGTTCCCTCCAGCTTACCAAAGTCCCTTCCGCACTCTGGGCCCAAAATTGGATGCAGTATTCCAGGTTTGGGTTAGCAAATGCCAAGTAGAAGCAAACAACCACTTCCATCACCAGCTGCTCCAGAAAAGGGGTAACCTCTCCTGCTGCCAGGACACTGCAGACTCATGCCCAGTCCATTGTTCCACAGGTTCCCCTGGTCCTTTCCCGCGGAGCTGCTGCCCCAGGAGTCACTCCCCACCCTGTGCCAGTATGCTGTTTATAAAATAAAAAGCATATTACAGGAAAAGTAATAGGTAGGGATTTCTTCATTTTAAACTGGGGCATGATTCCATTCCTTACATTTTGACAAGGCTGTCTTGAGGACACAGACTGCAGCCCTTTCACCCAAGACAGGGATTAACATAGCTGGGAGAAGTTTCAGCTATCAATTTTGATGTCATGTTATTAGTGCCATCGTAGCTCTTGTACTCATTGTGATCTAAGTGATTGAGTGAGGCAAGGAAAGACAGTATTTTCTTCTTTAAATGATATCCTGGAAGGAGGGAAAGCTTAGATCTTCCCAGTATCCATGCCAAAGTGTTCATACCTTCCCCCATGCCGCTGCCCTTTTAAGTGACACTTTCACAACTACAAACGGCTTTTTCTGAAATATCATTGAAAAAGCTGTTCTTGTTGGAATGTTTCCAGAGAACCAACGCACAGAAGTTTTCATTCGTGGACAAAAAGCTTCTAAACTGGTGGATTTTCCAAACAAAAATAATGTAGTTTTTGTAACCTGTCATGAGTACCACTTTCCAGATCAGCCTACACTTTTTAGAAGGTAGAAAACAATTCTGCTGTATTGATCTACTATTTCTCTTCCATACCTGCAAAACATTCTACCCTCCTTTGACAGTATCACAGTATTGGCAAGGTTGGAAGAGACCTTGGAGATCATCAAGTCCAACCTATAATCCAACAGCAAACCATCTTCTAAACCATGGCATTAAGCGCCTCATCCAACCTCTCTTAAACACCTCCAGGGAAGTGACTCCATCACCTCCCCAGGCAGACCATTCCAATGGTGAGTCACACTTTCAGTGAAGAATTTCTTCCTAATACCAAGTCTAAACCTCCCCTCATTGAGCTTGAGACTGTGTCTTCTTTTTCTGCCACCAGTTGCCTGAGAGAAGAGATGGACCCCACCTGACTGCAACCTCCTTTTCAGGTAGTGGTAGAGAGCACTAAGGTCACCACTGAGCCTCCTCTTCTCCAAACTAAACAACACCAGCTCCCTCAACCGCTCTTCACAGGGTTTGTGCTCCAGCCCCTTCACCATCCTTGTTGCCCGTCTCTGAACACATTCTAGTACAGTCGGGTCTCCTATAACGTGGACCCGTGATCTTAACTGGGATCCGCGTAGCCCGACTTCTGCATTGAATGGCAGCTGCGCCTCCACCTGTGCCACCACCGCGGCCGCCCCCGCTGCTGCCCGTGCCACCACCACCGCCCCTGCCACCACCCGTGCCGCCGCCGCTGCAGCAGCAAGTTGCACATGCGCAGTTGCGAAACGGGTCTCCTACATTGCTAAAAAATCGTGCCACTAAGACCTGAAGTCACAATAAGGGGGGCGTGAAGTGCAAGAAGGACGACTGTGTTTCAACATCTTTCTTAAACTGAGGGGCCCAGAACTGGGCACAGTACTCAAAGTGGGGTCTAACCAGTGCCGAGTACAAGGGAAGGATAACTTCCCTAGTCCTGCTGGCCACACTGTTCCTGATGAAGACCATGATGCCATTGGCCTTCTTGGCCATCTGGGCACACTGTTGACTCCTGTTAAGTTTCCTATCTACCAGTACTTCCAAGTCTCTTTCTGCCTGCCCACTCTCCCCTCTTTCTAGAGGACCAGTGCTGGCCTCACAAAAAAACAATCAAAAAATGTAGTGAACAGTCGCAGAACCAATGCAATGAGGTTACATACCTGCACTAACTGATCTCCACTACCAACTGCATAATGACATCCCAGACTGGTCTTAAGGGCAGATATTTCACCTATGGTTTTGGTACTGAAAGTAGAAATTAATTCAGTTTTAAGGCAATTAAGAGCTCAGTCCTGCATTTTCTAACATTATCCCTTCATCAGTAGTGTTGTTGTTCTGATTATTCTCGCCACTGTGCCAAGCACTCCTTGTAACATTTCTTAAACAGATTTCATGACAAGGGAAGTGGGTTCATGTATAGAGGATAGGTTGGCTGCCAGGCAACTGAAAAAGGAAAAAATTTCTAGAAGGTGGTAGTCTGACAGGGTCAGAGAGTTTGGGCACATTCTTCCACTCCCTTCAAATCAATTATTTTTTCATTCCACTGAATGACTAACTTAGCCAGAATGAAGATTATCCCATCTGTCCTGCCTCCAGACTCTAAATGATGCTCAGGAAGAGATGCAGAGGTAGCAGTGAAGAATTCCTCTCCAAGTCCAGTCATTGTAACCACAAGAAAGTACAATCACCTCCATCTAGGACCATGCACCATCTACACACCGTTTGACTCTTCATGGTTGCCCTATAGATGTTGTGCAAAGAATTCATACGGCCAGTACTTCAGCTTGTCCACAAATCAGGCAACTTGCCTAAACCATTTGCATAGGTTTCTTCCTACCTAAGAATACACCTGCTCACTCTAATAAATTAATTACCAATACATTATGTAAAGTACATACATAAGACACTCTTCCAATACAGGAAAAACGGCAAAAAAAGAAAGGCTAAATGCAGAGAAATTTGAACTGCAGACAATGCCTGGAGACTTATTCAACAAGTTTTCTACAATATTTGGTTAATAAAATCATCCAGTCTTAGAGCTTGATACAACATTCTACACTTAAATAGTTGTATTCAAATACGCTCATAAGACAGTCAAATCTCAATTCTCTGGAAATGCTTGTTGGCAAAGATGTTTGTTGGATTTGATCCATGCCTACCCAAATAACAGCAAGACTGCAGTGGGTCCCAAAGGTCCCAGTCTGGCTAGAGGCATCACTGTTCTAAGAACTGTACAAATATTCAAAGGAACTAGAGTCCCTATTCAATGATCTCAAAATCAGCATCACAACAAAGGAAGCGTAGATGTCTACACATATTTGAAAACAGAAACACTCCTGTGGGACACAGGTCACCCACATGCTCAGTGAATCAGTTAGCTTACCCAATACTTTTCATCAAAAGAGCTTTATCACTGATGTTCCTCAAATGTCATACCACATTTCGAAGGCTATATAAACAGACTTGTGCATTACTCAAGTTCCAGGCCTCCACTGCAGATGCTCCAAACAAGTCCTTCATCAACTAGGAAAGTTTTTGTCAATTAACTACCTTCAACTGCAGAGAGATACTCAGCTCTCAAGCACTTTACCCACACCCAAGACAGACACCCTATAAAACCCTTGTTTCAAGACTCCTAGCACAAGACAGTCACATGATATTTATTTGACTGCATCACTTCCCTGGACTTATATCCCTCACACACTCTTACCGAGATGGTAGAGAAAAAGTTGATTGCCTGTTCTGAGTGATGTGACACATCCAGAAACACTAACACATGGCTCCTTGAAACAGTATCACTGTTGCCAACTGAAAACTACCACCTTCAATGCAGATATCTAACACAGGGAAGTGTTTTGCTATAAGGAAAAAAGAAGATAGCCCACAAGCAACCAACAAAACCTTCTGGTTGATAAATTTCTCCTTAACAAGAGAATTCTCAAGGGGAATACATGTAGGAAAAAGCAGCACACTTACTACAAGTTGATGGGCTTTAGCCTATACACATCTAGAGGGAAAGGCAAAGTCAAAAGCTTGTCACACAGGACAGAAAAACATGACCTGTTTATTATTAGCATACAACAAACTATAAAGGAAGCATTCTTATCAGCTGGCAAAGTTTCTAAGGAATAGAAGTCTATGGAAAAGTCATCCCTAATTGAACCAAGTCTCAGCAATGAGGAGAAAGCATATTAATGAGGCAAGGCTAGGAGACAGGATGAGGAGATAACAATACCTTTAGGAATTACACTGGTATTAAATGCAACTTTATTACTGTATTACTCTCCTGTGAATCTTTATAGCAATAACTCTGTTTATTCAGATGTTCTTTCAGCCATAAGTTATTCTAGTTTAAACACACATATGGGGAACCTTGACATTTTAAGATTATTGGCCATTATATTAAATTAGATTTGTTATTTTTCTGTAACCCACTAGGCTTTAGAAGGCTGGTATATTCTTTCAGTGAAACTGAGATGCATTAATTGAAATGAGATACCACACCTTCAATAATGCAGACCGATGTAGCTCTCTCAGAGGGTTTTTCATTTGGTGCCTTTATTTTAACTCCTCCATGTGCCTCCAACATGGTGCATTGTATCATTAAGAGGGCATTCTTCATTTAAGTAGCACATGCCAAGCTAAACTAAAATGATAGGACTGGTTTACTGTTACATAGCGGGATACACAGTTGTTATTTATGTCAAATTAAGCAAGCCCAAACTCCGATTTCCTACCCAAAGTAGACTCACCATCAAAGCTGAAAGTCCACAGAATTCCAAACTCCACCTTCTGCTACACAGAGATGAGATCAATTCTATCACCACTAAATATACTCTTTTACAAAACACAGATTGTTAAATATATAAACAGCCTTGGCAGTAAGACAGCTCTGGCTTTTTTTCCTGTTCAGACACACATCTGCACTACTGGGTCAGAGGATTACTATTACAAGGATTCACCCAAACTTCAGTGCAACTTAGACTATGCTACCCTGTAGCATTAAGACTAAAGTAATGCTGGCAGAGGAAACAGAAGGCTTCTGGCACTCAGACGACCAGCTCTAGTGAAAGGTCACAACCCAAGGAGTACATACAAGACTCCCTAAGTCCTCTGGACCAGAGGAAGGGAAGTATCTCGATCCTCACAGATCTAAACACTCATTACTTTATGTCTTGGCTCCCCATCTGTAAAAAGAGGACGTCCTCCCTTTCCAGCCCCACCAGAGAATTGCACTGCCGACCACAGGGTGGATTCCTGTCAGCCCTACACAATGGTAATAGCACTCACATGAGGATTTAAACCAGATGAGAATCCAACAAGCAAGTTACACAACTTAATTGTTAGAAATAAAAATGCACAGCAAGCTCAGAGTTTTCAATCTGCCCATTTATATTTCAGTTTCTTTGTAAGGCATTATTCTACAGCCTAAAGCAGGTTTTAAGCTATGTCACAGTTAACATCCTCACTAGTCTGTAACTTCTCTATGCTGTGGGTCCACCAGCTCTGCTTACAACCATAATGACTTATTTTCATTTGAGAGAGATATAATTTTAAATGGTCGGAAGGAAGCTGGAAGACACAACACATTGGACATTTGCTAGGCCAAAGAATAAACTGGTGGGAGACAAGCACAGAGCCAGCTGAAGCAGATGGATCTAGTAGCCAGACACAGCATGACCCCCATTTCTGCTTTTCACACAAATCAGGAGGGCTTGGCACACTGAATGTTGATACTGTATCATTGCTCAAAGTTTTATTTGGTTTTAAGATTGATGTTGCTTTTCAATGATTTTGCACTAACATGTCAAGTTTTGCATAACTCGGTCCAAATCATCCAGATTTTTGGAAGAGATAATAATCCTCGCACTCTAAAGTTTATGCTAAACTGGGATTAAAAGGAAATAAAATGTGTTAGGCAAATTAAGCCACATTTGCTTCACTGGCAGCTTCTTCCTCCTTTCTCTTAGTAGGAGCAACAACTTTGAGCATTGCTGGAAAGGCAGATGCTTCCCTCTCACACCACAACCATGGCAATTCTCCCGTCTTCTGACACACTCCTTCAAGCAAGGGGATGGTAGCAATATCAACAGCCCATTACAGCTTTATCATTCATGTATCAAGCAGATTTAAAATGGGGAGGAAGCACAAGAACTTCCAGACAACTTCCTTTGTAAACGTGGACCCCCCCACACACATAGAGGACATGAAGTTAAAGAGCCCTTCTGCTCTTCTCGTTAGTTTCAGGGCATTACAAGATACGGGCATGAGACCTCCTGTCACAGTGTGAACACCCAAGACAGAAGTTTCTGCCTGACCCACAAGTTTCTTCTCTTATATAGGAAGATTTATCATCCCTAAATTATTATCATGCCTGCAGTGGCTGCTGACAGTTTCATTACCTACAGACAGATCTTGGCTTCACTAGCAGTCAGCAGAACTCATGGTCACAAGGTATTTTTACACCATACGTATATGATGGAGTCATGTGCATCTCCCTGGGTCTTCTGTCAAAAAGAAGGCTATATAAAAACCGCCATATTCATCTTCTCAAGACAAAGGTGTTTATGTGTACTCCACTTTTCCTCTTCCAAGCTGCATATTCACCTTTCCTTGGCACAAAAGCCCTCCTTTTCAGGTTCCTCGTTCCTTTGCCTCTGGTCCTACACCAGCCAGATCGCCCTCTCAGGGGTAATTCCCTGAAGCCTGACGCGGAAACCTTTCCGGGTGATACTGGAGTGAACCATCACAGGTTCAGTTTGAAATTCACAGGGCTTCAGGGAACCTTAAAGTCACAACAATTTTAACAACCATTTGCCTAACCGCTGTCAGGAAAGAGAATCCACTGGGGCTTTCTAAAAGCTGCAGATTAAATTCAAAGCCCTCAACTGAAGGGAGTTGCTCTGCCGGTATCTGGGTTTATGCCACCTTCATGCGCGTTCTGTACCGGTAATCAGACAGAGAGCTATTTAAAGTGTCTCTATTGTCACATGCCAAAATATTTAACTATTAAATTTCATCCACCACCTGCCCGTCTTTGCACTTTATGGCAGAAGCAAACAGCAAGCACATCTATTTTTCTGCCCTGCCTGACGAGTGAGACCAAACCTCTCTCCTTGGCTCAGCCGAGGGACGGTCGCAGGGGTTGCAGGGCTGTCCCCGGCCCCGCAGCGGTGCCACCCGCCCCCCGCGCACTGCGGAGCGCTACCTGCGCGGCCACCACCAGCAGCCGCGGCCGCAGGGACGGACGTTTTCCGGCGGGACGGGATGTCCTCGCCGCCCCCGGGAGCCCCGTGGGGGACGGGGATGCGTCCGATCCGCTTCTCATCTCCGCGCACCTGCCCGGCTCCTGTTTACAAGCCCAACGCCGGGGGCGGGGAGGGGCAATGCGATTAACAGATTAAGTTTGGAAGAGACGGGAGGGGGCAGGGGCCCCGTTGAAAGGCGCGCATTTTGCGCGGCGGCTCAGTCGGCCCCGGCTGCTTCCTCCGCAGCGAGGAAAGCTGAGGAGATCTGTAGGGAGGTCGGGAAGGAGCTCAGGGTGGAATAAAATGCCTACAGTCCCGACGACCGGGGGAGGGGAGGAAGGACATCAGGTCGTCCCGCGGGGTGTCCCCAGTGGGGTCAAGCGCCTACATCCCTGCAATCCCGCGGGCTTACCTCGATCCACTTCTGAGCCTCGATGAAGGCCAGCTCAGGCTGGGGGGCTTCGGGAGGAGGCTGACCCTCTCCCAGCTCCAGCCTAGGACTGGCCATCTGCAAGGCCCCGGTGCGCCGCGGCTGCGGCGAGGGAGAAGCCGGGCACCGAGCCGCCAGCCCGGG
>WEKX01029467.1:0-13915 GCA_013390025.1 Pitta sordida
GGACAGGGACAGGATCGGGGCGGGGGGGAGCGGGGATAGGGCTGGCTGCACGAGTGATACGAGTGGTGGGGCTGGGAGCCAATCAGACTGAGGTCACGGTAGGTTCTGCGCATCCACCAGGTCCCACAACTTGATGGAAAATCAACAGCGAATATGGGATCCCTCAAATTACAAACCACAACTATGCGGAGGATCACTGTAAATATTGGTTATATTAAATTTTTTTATTTCTTCCCATGAAGTTCTTATTTCTCTCTATATATTATTCAAGTATTTCTAAATTCAATTCATACTCCATCTTAATTGACACCAGGACGCTCTAAAAGGAGCACTGAAGCTGCATTGCTTGTGGTAATACCAGAGGTCTTCGTGAGAGCCAGTTTGGGTATCACTACAAAATGAGGGCTGTGGATTTATAATTTTAAGCTCTGTGAAAGAATAATTTGTCAGTGCAAATTCTTTAGACTAGTGGAAATCTGGTTAGTTTGAGCAAATACATGAATGTAGTATTAAGGCAGGAAACTACTTCACCTACATAACACAATCAGAGCATATTTATTTAGTTAATGTTATGTTACCATAAAATAATAAAGGAAATGAAATCAGAATTTAATTGTTCATCATATTGCAGAACACATTGTATCTCAAGCTGTCATGAAAACTAGTTATCATTTCTTTGATCTTTAAATCATACTCACAAAAAATTTTGAGGAAAGATAGAGAGATCGCAATATTTGTATGAGAAAGATTAATGAGCTGTCTAAGCTGATTGCTTTTGCAGTAACTCATATTTCATGGTATTGTATGAATGCATAAATTAATATTTTTTTAAAAGTTTAAATGAAAGTCCTTTTCTGTGTATCAAGGCAGATATATTATGCATATCAAGCCATGAGTTTTACTTTCTAATTATAACGATTTTGTTAGTAGTAAAATATACAATGTATCTTACCTATTTCAAAAACCTGTTGATGATTTCTTTCCACAGCACTTTTTCCTAGATATTTGTCATATGATTACATTTTACAGCATAATGTGAATGTATTCATGGAGAATTCATTTGGATCTATTTATAGTACATCCTACCCAACATAAAGGATTACACTGTCTCTCTCCCCTACCAGTTTCTGTGGGAAATATTTGTTATTTATTATTTCAATATCTCTATTGATCATTCAGGCCAATTATTGGATGTCTCTCAAAGTTCATGTAATAATGTCTGTGTATTATTCAGCTACAAAAAATAATCCCAGATACATATATATATATATATGTATCTCCATCTGATATTTAAAAAATACATTATGATGTTCATTCAGAGGTAAAGAAGAAAGAAAAATTATAATTTAAAATCATGGTTTTATTTTGGTTTATATTTTTCTACTACAGTATAAATTAAGAAAACCAATCATTAGATATATTCTGTTAATATGATAATTTTTATTATTATAATTATACATGGGTTTTATTTTTAATCATTATTCATGTATATATATTGTGTTGTATATATATTGTATATATATGCTTATGTCACTCTACTCTGGACTTTTCTAATAAGTTCATGATTTATTTCTGTTGAGGCCCTCTGAGCTGGATGCAGCACATCAGGTGGGATCTCACAACAGCAGAGCCGAGGGAGAGAATCATCTTCCTTAGCCTGCTGGTCGCACATTTTTTGATACAGCCCAGGATGTGGTTGATCATTCTGGGTTGCCAGTACACGTTGCCGAGTTCTATTGAGCTTCTTATCGACAAACACCCGCAAGTCTTTTCTTCCCAGGGCTCATGTCAATCCATTCTCCTTCCACCCTGTACTGGTGCTTGGGATTCCCTGAACCAAGTGGCTTGACCTTCCACTTGGCCTTGTTGAACATAATGAGGCTCAGCTGTGAAACTTGTCAAGACCTCTGTGAAAGGCATTGCTTCCCTCCAGCATGTCAGCTGTATCAACCAGCTTGGTGTCATACGCAAAACTGCTGGGGGTACACTCAGTCCCACTGTCCATGTCACCAAAAAAGTTATTAAAAAAACCTTGTCCTAATACTGACCTCTGAGGGATGCTACTTGTCAGTGGTCTAGACTTGAACATGAAACTGTTGACCTCAATTCTTTAAGTGTGATCATCCAACCAATTCCTTATCCAGTGAGTGGTCTTTCTGTCAAATTCATGTGATGGCTACTAGCCACTTCCTCTGCCATATCCCTCAGTACCCACGGATTTATCTCACCAGGATTGTGCACCTTCAAGTTCCTTAGATGTGCTCAAATTTGTTCTTCACCTGCAGTTTGCAGTTCTTCATTCTCACACTCCCTGCCTTTGTCTTTCACAACTCAGATGGTGTGGCTGGAGCACTTGTCAGTGAAGAATAAAGCAAAAATATCATTAAATACCTAAGCCTTCCCAATGTCCTGAGTAGAAATGTCGTTTCTTTTTTCCCTTCCCAAAAGGGTATATACTTTCCCATCTACATATAAATTCTTTTCTTGTTACCCTTGATGTGTCTGTCCAGATCTAATTCCATTAAGGCTTTCAGTTTCCTAGCCTGATCACTGACTATTAGAACAATCTCTCAGTTTTCCTCACAGACTACCTGCCTCTCCTTCCATTCTCTGTAGGCTTCCTTTTTGAGTTTGTTCAGGAGCTTCTTGTTCATACACACAGGCTTCCTGTCATTTTTGCCTAGCTTCTTTGTTGGTGTGCATTGCTTCTGGGCATGGGGGAGAAGATCCCTGAATATTAACCAGCTTTCTTGGACCCTTCTTGCCTCCAGGGATTTATGCCATTGTATTCAACAAGGCAGATCCCTGAAGAGGCTAAAGTCTTCTCTCTTGAAGTCCAGGGTAGTAGGCTTGCAGTGTGCTCTCCTTACTGCTCTAAGCAACGACTCACCTTTTTCTTTGTGTAAGCAGAGCGATAGAACACATGCATTATTTCTTTATCAGATTCATGAGAAATTCTAATAAAAAATTCAGTTCATATTGTCGATTATGAATAGGGTTCATGAAATAATCAAAAAGACATAGTAGAACTTATTTTGAAATATACAAGTATAGTGATATATACATCATGTTCTTTATTAAATACCTTCATTATTTTTTCCTCTAAGATGGCTCAAAGGAAATGGTTACACTTTACACTCATCTAGGTTTTTATCACCTACATTTTAAAGATGCTATCTAGGAAGTGTTAAAACTAACATGGATATGATATTGATTGTGATATTAGACAAAATTAAGACTAAATTAATCACTTCACCAAGGCCTAGGCCACTTTTCTTTCCTCAGACATTGCAAAAAAAAATGGACTGAAGACCTGAGAACATATAAATGCTTCAATATATATATATTTCTGCAAACTGCAATTAAATTTAATCTCCTTTGCCTATGATATTAAGATAGGATGGAAAACATAGGTGCTTGCATAAATACAGGAATGGGAGAGTCTATCCAGTTTTACTACTTTCTTTATACTGTCCCACACTCCTAGTTCACTGTCCAGTGTATTTAATCTCTACAAATCCTCTCACTGGAAGTGTAGACACACATGCTCATGACAGCTAATTTTTATAATTTTTGGCTTCCTGATTACGTTCTCTTTGTATATGGATACTAGTTCTTTGGTGATACAACTGAACGAGGACTTAAACATTTTTTCTGCATTAACGTTGACTTTTTGCTTTCTGAAGATATAAAAGTCTGTGTCAGCAGGAAACTCTCTGCTAGCAGTTTGAAACTTAAGATAAGAATCACAGAATCATAGAATGGTTTTGGTAGGACCTTCAAATGTCATCTACTCCAATCCTCAGCAATGACATCAGGTTGCTCATAGCCCCATTCAACATGACCTTGAATGTTTCTTGGAATGGGACATTTACCATTTCTCATGATACTGCCATTGATATTGAGATTGTATATAACTTTAGTATAAGAGGTATTCTGTTAATTTTATTCATGTTTAGATTAGGGTTATGAAAACCAAAGTGTTGTAAATGAAATCTTTACTGCTTCTGTAGTTCAGTTTGGAAAGTCTATAGTGTTCAGAAATGAAGTGTTATTTGAAATTCAGAAGGGTTTCTCCTGCCCCTTCTCTATCTTCTAGGGAAACTTGGTCAACAGTTTTTGCATTAAAATCCAAAGAAAATTAAGGAAATTTTTTCCACTTTCTTCAATTAGATAATATTATCTACTCTTCAAAATGAAGGCACGTATTCAAATGTGAAACTATTGCCTCATAGGAATAGTTAAATATTCCTATGCAATGATTGAATGTATTTCTATCACATACTGGTAATATCTTTGATATATAAATAAATTAAATTCAATGCTGGTTTGTCTATAAATATTAAAAAGTGTGTTGATATTTAAATAATAGCACTATGGTACCTGTTAACCTCATTTGCTATTGTGAAAGGGTAATTAATAGTAGGAGAATAAAAAATAACTTTTCACATAGTATCTGTAATGGCATGGTCTTTGTTTGAAACATATTTTTGCTACTTTTTCTGCCACCACATCTGCGGTTTCTCCTGTTTTACATTTATACATGATAACTGTTACTGCTATATTCCTGAGATATTTGAGAAAAAGTCAGTTTAGCTCTACTTCTAATTATCTACCTTCTAACTGTTCTCTTCTTTCTCCCCAACTTCTTCTGAGAAAGTTTGCCCTGTCTCCAGATGTCAGAAAAGGGACCATGCCATCTGTTTCTTTGTTGGTTCTTTTCATACGTTGGTCAAATGACCTTTAGCTACTTCCATTAAGTGAATTTATAGGCATTTCTTTATTAATAGGAGTTTCAAGTGGTTTGTGTAGAGGTTTTTTTGATTGGGACTTTTGTGTGTGTAATTGTGTGTGTGGGGTAGTTTTGTTTGGTTTCGGTTTTGGTTTGGTATGGGGAGAGGAGTTTTTTTCATACTGCCAGCAATAGGGATCCCTTTGTCCCTGTGAGGAGTTTTCTACTCTACTCCTCACAGTTATATCTGCAAGCCTCTAGGTGAAGTCAGTGCAGATCTTGAATTACAGTGCATTAGTTGAATGTCATTGATAAAAGGCAAACATTTGGATCAATTCTGAGAGTAAACAAAGACTTACGCAAACACTGTAATCTTTCTTTGTTTCCCCTAGCTGTTCCTCTTAATAGGTGGACTCTGGCTGATTTCAATCAAATTAGACAGAGAGTCTGAAGGTGCAAAAACTTGAAGTTTTTCTGAAAAATGATGTCTACTGAAACGAAAATAAACCGTCTTAGTTTCAATAAGCAGATAAAATGAGGCTATTACTACTCTTCATTTTGCTTGATGCTGTGCAGGTAACAAGTCAGTATGTGCACTGCCCTGGATTATCAGCAGAACATTCAGCCCCTTGCCTGTCCAGAAGTCATATGACTTGTAGGGATAGAATATGGAGGGGAATTAGAAGTAGGATGGACAGCATGAAGCCTATGCGACAAAGTTCAGATGACTCAACAGGGACTAGAGAGGCTGGGAAACTAATTATTGTAGAGTAACTGGGGCATAAGAGGGTTCAGGATGATATAATGAGACAAAATACTGTGTTACACTTTTTCTATGGCTGATATATATCCTGGGTTTTTTAATGTAAATTAATCTGTATATGATGAAATTATAATATTACTATTCTCAATTAGATCTGCTGGATGACTAGTCATCCTCGGCAATGATTCACGAAATGTGTAATTGGTAGTTGCTAGACAAAAATGGTATCTGAATAGGAGAGACAGTTCTGTGGAGATGCAGGCACATGCATGAAGTGGAAAATAAGTCTCCTTGCAATACCAAAGATGTGAAGTAAATGGATTTAGCCTTCTTGTGTTGAAACTGAAGGTACCTTGTTCATAAAGAAAATGGAATGCAGTAACTTTCTGGATTCTTCAAAATTGAGATTGAACATTTAGTCTGGTTGAGAATACCTGGATAAATAGCAAACCACCCACTGGCACTACTTGATAATGGGTAATTCTGAAAAAAAATCCTCTGTATTATTCTTTGTCTCACATGATGAAGGCAGAGGAAGGGTTGTAAATGAGACAAGAGCAGTGAATTACTCTACTTCTTGAATCTATCTATCTTGATGTCTGCTAAGAAGTGACTGGGAAGACGCCGATGAAATCAAGTCTAGAATGAACATTGACACGGTGATGATATGAGGATGGGTGATCACTCTGTTCTGGTCATCCTCCTGGCCAGGGCATGCATCCCACTTAATCTTGGCCCTGCTCCTGATTATAGAAACAGGTTTAAAACATGTGGCATGGTCAGAATTTTGGTTGACTTATTTTCCTGCTTCAGCAACAATAATTAAGTTCAGGGCTGTGAAGTAGGTATCTGCAGACAGACTCAATTATGTTATCTCCATACATTATTATCTCCTGTCCTGTTTCCTCATGTTTCATTTCATCGCCCTCATACCTCCTTTTCTCTGTCCAAATTATCTCCTGTATAAACAACCTGCCACTAACTAAATATTCCCTGATTCACTACATCCATACCACTTATTTAAGCAATCTTGGCTTTATATGTTATTACTGATAATAACTGCTAAAACTGATAACTCGCTTCTGCCAGTTATAATTCTGCCACCCATCACCCCAGCTATCTGTAAAATAACTTCCTCTTACCCACCTATAATATCCAGCTTTTCATCATGGTGCTATTATTAAACTTTCTTAGCATAGTTGTGTGCCATGTCCACCACCAGTTTCTCATTACATGTCTAGAGCAGCTCCACACATTCTGTTCTGCAGAGTGACCCCAAGTCAAGGGTAAGTCATCATCCTAGTCATCTCCCTATAGACCTAACAATGCAATTTAAGACTTCTGAATTTCTTTTCAGAGACCTTTTGTTCCCTTCCAAATCTATCTTTGTACAGTGAAAGCTACCAATTTGCAGAGGCAGGTAAGATATTTTACGCTGTGATCCATGAAGTTTTAAAGCCATGAAATTCTACAATACTGCATCAAGAAAGGACAGGATTTTATTAAAAAAAAACCCAAACAACAACACCCACTCCCCCCCTCCCCAACATACAGATATTAACTACTTTCTAATAAGAGAAAATCAAATAGTTCAGGACATTCACTTGAAATATGCTGATTAAGTAGTGATGAATACTTCTAATAGGAAGACTCATATATGAGCAATATGATGTTTAAATCATGAGTCCAAAACATTTTGAAAATTATTCTAAAATGGAGTCTGCTGTTTGCTGCAAGGCAAAGAGATCTTCTCCCCCTCTCCTTGTTTACTCCAGAAATACTATCACAGATGTCAGAAACAATTTTAGTTCCAAGATTCATGAAAAGTTTCTGGTTTTACAACCAAATGAAAAATTTCATTTTAAAAAAATACAGTTTTTTAAAATTCCTGTCTATGCCCATCATCCACGAACATACATGAAACAATTATTTATTTGTCTTTTGTTTCAGTTTACATTGAGGAATATACAGTCAGCCCACTTCCACTTCACGCCCTGCTGAGAGTGGATTCACGTCTTCATGGTGTGATTTTTCAGAGATTAAGGAGGTCTGTTTCGTAACTGTGCCTGTGCGACCTGACAAGCATGAATATTTAAATTAGGCAGTCATGAATAGTCAATTCAACCCCCACGCCGTGCCGCAAGGACCATGGGTACACTGCTCTGCCTGTGCTGTGCCCGCCCTCAGGCAGCCACAGCAGTTTGTCTCCAGTGGAGCCGCAGTGGCTCGGTTCCAGCGGAGCCCAGCTGGGCACACGCCACTCCTGCTGCGGCTCAGCTCTGCTCGAGCACAAGCTGACCCCCTGCTCCACTCAGGCACATGCTGTTCCCCCACTCCTCTCAAGCGCAAGCTGCCCCCGCTCCTCTCGACAAAGCGCCGCTCCTGTAGCAGCTTGGCTCCCATCGAGCATGAGCCGCCCCTCACTCAGAGAAAAGCAGCTGCATGCAGTTATGAAAGATTTACACACTCTCAGGTTAGATGTGGTGTCCGAGATTTTCTCAGGGTAGATGTCTACCCCGAGTATGGAAAGACCAGTTCTATCCACCAAGAGAGACACTGGGACAGTGGTGCGGGCGGCTCCGCCCACGATTGTCCCTGGCCAAGGGAAGAAGGGGTTTTTCCCGGTGCAGTGGCCACGTGCACTGGAAAGACCCAACACAAACATCGACATGCAGCAGGGCAGTGCTGAAACAGTGCTAGTGCGCTGGGGGGCGGTGTGAGGGTGCAAGGCAAATTTGCATATTAATGACCCGGGGGTAGGGGGCAAGATTGGCGGTACTGTGGTATAAGACACCTGACTGTAACTGTAAAATCAGAAAGAAAAATGAAATAAAAATATGTATTACCTTTTGGTGTCCTTCAGGATTATGTAATTTTTAATCAGAATTCAAAACAATCTGCTTTAAATACTGAATATTCAATATGAGTCTGCAAGACAATAATGTTAACTGTAATTAAAATTTGGGCAGAAACCATGGATTTTATTCTCACTTTTGTCTTACTTTATTTCTTCTAATTTGGTACTCTGTCGCAAACTTCAACACAGAATGGAATGTATGCCAACATTAATGTTTTTCAACATGTTTTTCAATTTTTAAAGTACCTGGCATGTGTGTGTTTGCCGGTGGTCTTTAACATTCTTCAAGTTAAAGGTGTATTTTTGCAGTTACAACTTTGTGCCCCTAAAACTGTAGCAAACGCAATACTGAAGTGCTACTATCACTGTGTTATTTTTAGAATGAGGGCTAAAATAAGCAAAGCAGAAATACCACATATCATATAAATAACAAGTACATCTTCCTTGGCATAAAATCTCAAATACTACGTGTATTCAGCTGAAATCTGTTGTTGTTGTCCTAAATATATTCTTTTCTTAAAATTATACTTCTAACCCTTCTGGCTATTGACAGCCTATTATTTTTCATATGTGCCATCTTTACCCAAGAAAGAGAAAGAATAACTAATTATATCCTTTACAAAAGAATGTAGCAGAATAGCTTTTGTTCACCAAAATTCTTAAGTCTACTCATCATGAATGCAGAATTCAGTAGGACTTTTGTTGTTTTTTTGTTTTTTTTTAATATACAGCCACTTTCATGGCATGTGAAGTTTGGCATTTGAAGCTAATTGTATACTTCTCTTTGGAGGCTGTAAATTCAGTCAGTCTGCCTAGCTACATTGCATTTGTACTTAGGCTTTAATTAACTATTTTGCAGAAGGTTTTTATGTGTTGTTTTTGTGTGATTGACATTAGCACTATTATTTTTAAAGGTTATCCACAGTTTCAGTACAAGTTACCAAAATGAAGCTCAGTAAAATATTAACAGATATTAATGCTGCAGAGATTTGTATATCTCTCTGTACCAAGTCTCAAATGCTAATCTTAATCATCAGGGCCAGGATATCAGAATAGAGAGATAGTAGGTCTCAGCCTGTTGGTAAAACTCTAATTTTTAAAGTGTATTAGTGGAATCTGCTATTCCAGTTTGTGAGAAAGAACATCCATGGTGCCACACTTATTAAAAGGAAGATCTGCTTATCTGCCCAGCTCACTGGTTCAATGAAAGAAAATTAAAGTGTAAGTAAAATAAAAAGAACTTCCCAGACACCCCTTTCAATTTATTAGTTTTATCATGCATATTTTAGAAAATAAAATCTCTTCTTTGCACATCTCTTCTAAGTCTTAATTAATCTGACCTATTTTAGATGAATTACATTCAAACATACTTTGCCTTTTCATAGAATAAAACTGAAGGATAGAATAACCTACTCACACATAGAAGTTTACATTGTGGCTTTACTGCTTCATTAGATGTATTTCACCCTAGTGTCTCGATACCTATCAGATTCACATGTTTTAATTCACAAGTGAAATCAGTCTAGCAAGTAAATAAATTGTGAAGGTTCAGTTACCTGGGGATATATACTGGGAATATAAACAGTGAATAAATACAGAATGTGTGCAGAGGCTTTGTAAACTTTTTGTTAAACTTGCAGGATCTAGCCTTTTAATAAAAGCGTTTTAAAATTTTAAAGACCATGTTGAATATGTGTTTAAATAAAAACCAATCAACCAACCAAATCTCACAACAGTATCTATAACAATAAAGGGGCATCCAATTTCTCATTATTGCTCAAAAAATAGAGTAGATGTGGTGTTGTTGCTATATTTTTAAATAAAAATAAATAAAAAAAATAAAATCCTTGCATCTTTGACAGTAGGTATCATTATCAATAATACACACCAATGAGCTCTGAAGGATAGAATCTTAATTAGAATAGGTTTTTTATCAGCTGGAGAGATAGAAATTGCTTAGAAAGAAACCTAAAGTGGTGAGAAGATAATGCTGATTGGTGTACTAAGAAAAATTATATTAAATTTTAGGCAGGCGTAGGTAACTAAAGTACAATTTATTCTAATCACATTTACCAGAATGAGTAGATGAGCTGAGGTTTACCTAGAAAAAAATTCCATGAGTTGATTTCAATGTAAGTGTAAAATTCATCACATTGTGATGTTGTAAGCAACTAAGCTTAGGTTTAAACATTTATTATGTCTTGCTATTCCATTACATTTTCACTGGAGACAGATACAAAAAATATTTCTGGTGTGCTATGTAGGTGAAAGAGGAGGGAATTTATTAAACAAAAGACATGGAATATAAGGAAGTGTGATAAGATACAGTTAAGAAAGCAAAAATAGGCTGGTCAAATCCCTTTCAGATGTATGTTGTGACATAAGAGTTTCTAGTAGGACTTTTATGATCTTATGACTAATATGTAAGGTATTAACAACTTGACACTAGCCATCTGGCAAATATTCCACTTAACATTTGCTCCTCTATGACCTCTTTTTCCCAACTTAAATATGATAAAACCATCTAAATACTATTGAAGAATTTGAACAGAATTGTTGTCAGATATAGAACTAAAATTCAAGATTAGGCAATATGTGAAATTATTTATTAATTCTTCATGCAGTTAGCACTCATGGATGATAAAAAGACAAACAGAATATTTAAACAATTTCATTTGATACTAAAAAGACATTTTATTTTGGTCCATTTCTTTCCCCCATGAAAGGAGATGTGTTTTAAAATGTGTGTGTTCAGATAACTAATAAATTTTAGTAGAAAATAAATTTGAAGAATAAAATACTAGTTTCAGTTTTCATATTGCAGAAATGGTAATAACAATCATGTATTTTATCTCAAATGGCTGATTTATATTCCATAATTTTAACCATCTCGGCTTCAAATGTTCTTTAATTGATAGATTGCTTCTCTTTTTAATGAACAGAAGCTCTTTAAAGGGAATTGAGATTGCCAACTAAGGCAGGATCATGATGATTACACTCTTAACCTCTAATTTTGTGTAGGATGTAGATATATACGCTGTAGTTCCTCTGAATAACAAAAGAAATATACCAGAAGAGAGAGACAGACTTCAATATATGTGAATATTTTCACAACACAGGAATATCATTCCTCTCCATCACTCCAAATTTGGACATGAAAGTAGGGCAACACCCTCTCCACCACCCCAGTAGCCAATATTATGAATAGTTAACATGACTACAGCATTAAATTACATTTCAAAAATTTTTTTAAAATCACTATAAAGGGGGAAATTAGAAGGCAAGTATTATTAGGATCATTAACAAAATCAGTTTTCCTCTGTCTTAATTTTTTTCTGCTCTATATAAATTGGAGATACATTTGACTGTAAGTAAGAAAAAAATCATCATTACAAAGCACCCAGAAATATATTTGTCTTGGAATTGAAGGATACCTAGTGAATCACCTTCAATACCTACATAGATACCTAGAGAGTGAATGTGGAAACAGAAAGAATGTTTGATTTCAAGTTAGCACACTCTTGGAAAACAGAATGGACTGTCTGGACTGCACATGACCAATCGTAAAGTATTAGTGAACTCCTGACAAACCTTTTATCCAAGTAACCATGTCTGGAAATGTTTTCCTACTGGACACTCTTAAGTTTCCCCTATAGGATTTAAGCACATGTGGCCTGCTCTAGTAAGGACATTTTTCAATTTGACATGTTTTGTAATGTTACATTTGCTTTCATAAAGAAAAAAAAGCAAAAGAATCACGGAATCACAGAATACTATGAGTTGGAAGGGACCCACAAGGATCATCTAGTCCAACTCACCATTAGATTATCTTCAAATATTTTGAGGAAAATTAATTTCACTTTCAGAAAGGCAAATAAATTGATTGAATTTTCCAAAAAAATATGTATTTTTCCCCAAAGCATTATTTACCTTTCTAGTTACATTTATTATGTACTATGATGAGTTCATGCTTGTTCTTTCTCTCCTTTTCCACTTCTTCCCCCTGTCTCTCTCCCTCGTTCTCTCTGTGTCTATTTAACTTCATACTTATTACAGAATCACAGAATCACAGAATATTATGAGTTGGAAGGGACCCACAAGGATCATCTAGTCCAACTCACCATCTAACACCTGTACAGAGACCGAAAGCACATCCCAGAGCGGTAACACAAACTTAGTTCCCTCACAGTCTAGCAGATCACTCCGAGCCGGAAGGGACCCAGGACCATCCAGCCCTACACCACCCAGCTAGACCATGTCACTAAGNCAAGGTCCCTCTGGAGGGCCTTCCTACCCTCTGACAGATCAACATTTGCCCCAGCTTGGTATCATCTGCAAACTTGCTGATGATGGATTCAATTCCCTCATCCATATCATCAATAAAGATGTTGAACAATACTGGGTTATTCCTGCGTGTAAGAAAAAAAAATATTCTGGAAACGCCATAATCAGAGCTCTTTTAAGACTCTACCCATTCTCGTTGAAGAAAAGTACATTTCTAGTAAAGATAAAAAAATCACCTTTTAAAAAAATGTATATATATTTTTAAATAGGTTTCAAAACCAGAAAAAGCAGTCATTTATATACATCCTTCCATAATTTTTATGAAAAAAACATCTTTAGGATTGAATTGTTTATCAATAAAAATACATGCAGGTCTTTTTGTTGTTACGCACTGTTTTGTTGAAACACACTGTGAATGAATTCCACTTGAATGGAGGATGTTAGGGTTTTTTAATCTTCTGATTCTAATGGAAAAGTACAAACCTGTAAGTAAGTGATCAGGCAGTTATTATGACAAAATGTAAGAGATAATGAACCTTGGAGAGTACAATGACAGTGTTGATATGGGCAGCAATAGGAATTATCTCTCAAGGAAGGATAAGGGTAAGGCATAAGAAATAAAATTGGTTTCTGATCCTTTTCCGCAAGTGAAAGATAACTGATGTCCTCTTTAAGAGGAGATTAGGGCACCTCTACCCTTTTTCATTTTCCTACTCCTTCCAAAGTCAGCTCTTCTAGAGTTCCAAGGACTTGAAGTGTTTTCAACATTAGAAGACTGCTATCAAGACATGACTGTATTGATATTTTTTAAAAATCGTTCCATCTGATGACCAATAAGAGGAGGAACTTAATTTTACTCAGAAGTCGAAGAAATTAAGATCTGAATTTTCTTCTTCTCCATGCTTTTTTTTTTTTTTTTTTTATCTGAATCTTCCTACATTCACATTAATGTTGATGAAATGCCGAATAAGAGATGTTTCACACAGCAGCTCAAATCCAGATGGTATTGTATTTTGTCATGGAAATAGATGTCTATAAAAGTATGTCTTGAGGTTATGCACTCTCACACTGAACCCCACAAAAATGAGCTTTGTGCCAGCTATTGGTCACCTTTGATTTCCTCAGGCACTTTTGAGCAGGGCTGAACAATGACAGTGATTCCACCTCAGAGTGGGCATCCAGCCCATGTGGAAAATGCAGTTGGATTTTCCCTCAATTGCATATAATACTCTTGAACTTGATCCTGGTTTGTTTTTTTTTTTTTTTTTGAATAGCAGAT
>WEKX01029481.1:0-10056 GCA_013390025.1 Pitta sordida
GCCCAGGCTGCATGCATTGGTGTACTTTTTGTTTGTTCTTTAATTTTATGCACACACTTTATTAAACATGAGTATAGAAATATATGGCGTTTTTCAGTACCTTTAATTCTGAAGATTTCATTCTTCTGTTTTTACTTCTTGTTTCCCAACTTCAAAGGAAAAATAATAGCATAGCACTGAGAATCAAATGTAAGAAATGGTCCAGAAATTGTGTATTTCTGCTTTAGAGAAATATTTCTCTTTTGCTGGAAGGCATTTTTTTTGCTGGCTATTATGGGCTAGAGCTAAAGGATGTCCTAATTAAAGGTTTTTTTCTACTAATTTCTGAGACATTGAAATTATATGTATAATATCCGCTATAACAACTACACAGACATGTTTGTATATTGTTAACAATTGCTTTAGCAGTTTAATCATATTTAGAAATAAATCTTTCATAATAGCCTAAGAGTTGTAAGCCATTATTGTGTATTACTTATAAGTATTGTATATTTTTCTTTACTCTGCAAACTAGTTAAGTGGGTATTTCAAAGACCAGTGTGCGCTAGTCATGTGGTCAGCTTATTTTCTGCAACATTGGCAGATGAAAATTGCTTATATTTCACTTATCTGAGACTTGAGAAAAAGGTAAATGAAATCCCAATGCACAGATTTCAGAGTTTCAATATGATGCATTATCTATTTTTTGCTTAGTGAATTGCTTTCTTTTCCCTTCCAATGTTAAAAAATCAGGAGAGTGAAACTTCTTTGGGCTCTTTTGGGCTTAAGTGCTAGGATCAACCTCTTTTCTTTTAGACTTACATATTTAGTATTTTTAAGGTTATGTATTTCTTGGCTCCACTGTTTTCCTTATAAGAATTACAGAACATAATGTAATGACCATGAATTTCTAGACAACATAGAATGATAGTGGAGGTGAAGAAAGAAGTTATTTCATTTTTCTCTAAATAATATCATAGATGCATCTGTGGAATGCAACTAAAAAACCAGGAAAATTCTGGTCCTTCTCACAGCAGAAGCAACCAGAAGCTGAAATCTTTCTTGTTTAGATTTTTCCAAAGCTCAGGATATGAAAAACTAGATCAGGCATGGTTCAAAATGGAAGAAATAAGCACAGGAAGACAAGAAACAGTTTTCATTAAGTCAAATATGTAACACCATCTAAGAATTTGGCCTGTGCCAAGCATTGCATGCTGAGAGAAATTAACGTATTTTAAGGAAGCAAATACTGTTCCACATGTTTACTGTTATGGGCCACAGACAAAATTTATCTGAGTGAGTATAAGCCATCAAATGTAGAAGATGAACAATAAAATTCTACACCTAGAAATGGTATAAAAAAGAACAGATTGATACATTCTGGTCACTCCGAGGAAGTTTAGATTTTTTCTGCTGAAGTAGTGGAACTGTTTACACAGGAATGAGATGCCTCTCAGATCTTGGTACCAATTACTGAAGGGCTAATATCTGACAAAGGAGAAAGATGTCGAAGACAGGTACACTGAATCCATATTCTCTTTTCAGTAAGTGAGTCTGATGAATCACTCTACCATATAAAAGAACTGAATAAATCAATAAATCAATGGCATCTTAGCACTGTCCTTCCTGACTTTGATGTAAGTCAAAGATCAATGCAGTAGTAACTAAAAGTAATATTTTAAGTGATAACACCCTCGGTACAACACCACATTTTCTGATGTCTAGGGAGTCACCACATCTCAAAGATATTTGCCTTTGCAAAGGCAATATTTATATGACAGAAGCAGAAATACATATGTAGAAATTGTTAACAAACTAGTGTGAAACAAAAAAGCCAAAATGAACAGTCACTTGACAAGGTAATCATTAGTCAAATATTTCTTCCTTTGGCAGTTGGCAGTGCTTAATAGGAAGATGTCCTGCTAATGCTGAGAATGTCATTGAATTCTCATGTTAAGTTTTTCACTGTTCTAGTCTATCATAAGCATAAAATATCCAGGAACAACAAGCTCAGAGAGGCAAGATTTGTAGTGCCAAACAAATTGTCTCTGAAATATAAAGATGTTTAAATTGCTTTAAAAAAATACCAGGTATTGGCTGCTTTTTTATGACTTTATTTAATATTGGTGATCTATTTTCACAGAATCACAGAATCACAGAATATTATGAGGTGGAAGGGACCCACAAGGATCATCTAGTCCAACTGACCACCTAACACCCGTACAGAGACCGAGAGCACATCCCAGAACGTAACACCAACCTAGATCCCTCACAGTCTAGCAGGCCACTCCGAGCCGGAAGGGGCCCAGGGTCATCCAGCCCTACACCCCCCAGCTAGACCATGTCACTAAGCTCCTCGTCCAGTCTTCTCTTAAACACCTCCAGGGATGGCGACTCCACCACTTCCCTGGGCAGCCCATTCCAATATGCAATTACTCTCTCTGTGAAAAACCGCTTCCTAACGTTAAGATTGAACCTCCCCTGGCGTAGCTTGAGGCTGTGCCCTATTTTAAATTAACTAAGTACATTTCATTACTATAATTTTGTATATTTTGTTTTTTTCCTAACAGTACTTGAACAGCCAAATACAGTCTCCAAAAGGAAAAAAATAATCTAAGCAGTTTTAGCAACTGAAAGTAATAAAAAAGGCATAACAAATATTTAATTCAACCATATACATATTATAGGAAATGTAAAAAAGTCAAAACTGCCTCCATGTAGAGGATGCTGTCACAGTCATTAAGATTCATTAAATCATTACTAAAGCTGTGAAAGAATCCGGGGCTTAGCATGAACTCCCTAAATCCCAGAGGACATCTTCTCCTAACCCCCTATTCTACTTCTATTTTATCTCTTAATTTATGGTCTTTGAGCACATCTTCAGCTAAATCAGTCTAGTTGAAAGGAAGAAAAGGACCTAAATATACTGTTATTCAGAGAAAAAGCCGTAATCGCATATAAAGTTAATTCAAAAGCAATCAGTAAGTTCTAAGTAGTAAGCAACTACTACATGACTGTATGTAATTATGTATTTTTACATAGAAAGCATTGGGATTTGAAGCTCAGATTGCTTATTTTTCACTTAACTGTCTGAAGAAGCATTTAAAAATGAGTAACAGAGTTAGGGGAGGAGGGCAGCTTTAGATTTTGCAGTGGGAGGCCTTGCCCTAGCTTTTCCAGTCTGTCCCTCACAGCTGCAGTTTGGATAGCTAAATTGTTTGTGTAGTCCCTGGGGAAATATGTACTGGATATACATTGCAAGAAGTAGGAAGGTCTGGGGGTGCTTTGAGATAGCCATGGATGAAGAGTGTTTCCATTTGCCTTCCCCTCTGGGAGGCTGTGATATGTACTCCATCACCTTCTGCAGTGAGATATCTGAGGTCCGCCCTTCAAAAACTGAGAAGAGGGACCTCCTCTTCAAGCTTCTTTCTCTGAGTGATTATTTTAGTATGGTCAAGGGCTTGTGCCATAGAATAAATCAAGATTTCATAGCCGCTCATTCAGCCAGTGATGCCTCTGCATTTTCTTGAAGAGGAATGGGAGACACCACTTCTATGTTTTCGAAGTTTCAAGCTGTTGGTTGTTAAACCGAAGGTGGAACAAGGCAGATACCACGGTCTTAGCATGTTCATGAGTACTGCTTTGTTTCTTAGGAAACATTGTTGGAAACTTTTATATAAGTATCTCATCTCTAAATGTCAGGGGTCTAGGAAATGGCAGTTCTGGTCACGCTGGAAAATCATAGGAAAGGAAGAGTTGTGGCGAACTCAAGACCACATCACTGTTTAACTAGGCTTGTACCAGATTTTGGTATATATATGTATTATTAAACTAAAGACGTGTAAATATCCATGTACATGTAATAACTTTTTTTCAGCTTGCCCTTGTTGAAGTCCAGAGTCAGATGAAATAGAATGAAACAGATAAAAAATACATTGCCTACATATTGGATGGCATTCATAAAAATCTTTGAAAATTTAGATTTCTGGCTTTTCCCCTCCCCCCCCCTTAAAATGGACAGATGTTCAAAATAGAAATTGCAAATCTTGAATTTTAGACACACAGCTGAACTTGCAATACTGGAATTTTTGAATGTTATTCCTGGATCTGGTCTGATCTGAGCAGCAGATTTTCTCACTAAGTACTGATTTCTAAGTTCAGTAACTTTTCATGGTTTCCACATGGTTTTTAAAAGTGAAGTCTTGTTTTTCTGGTCTGATAGTGCTGTTTAGGAAGTCTTATAATAGTCTAATACAAAAACATTCTGTGACGCTTTCTTTAAACTGTTTTAATTTATAAAGCAAAATTTTAGCCACAGGTCATGTCATGTTGAGACTGCTTGAGAAGATGGGCCACATGGACCATAAATCTTTTATTTTCTATATAGCAGTGCTACAGTATAGCAGTGCCACACCAAAGGAATTATTCATTTTGGAAAATGAGGGATAGTTTTACCTTATCCTGGAGGTATACCTACTGGAGATGGGAGGGGCGGCAGGGAAGAAAAGGAAAATAAAGCAAAAGCTCTTCAGTGACTATCATATCATTATGTATTTTTGCAGGCTTTTAGAAAAATCTAGTCAACTTGCTCAGCTGTGTACAGTGATCCCTGCATATTTGCGTATTCAATTAATTGCGGTTGGATTTTCAGGGAGTTGTGAGACCGTGCACGTGCGCAGAATGGCCCGGACCCCAGATTTCATGACCAGGAAGCACCAAAGGGCTCTTCCTCTGCTTTAATGAGGTGCTACAGTGCGAGCCACACTCCCAGGACCGCCCCTCCAGACCTTATTAGTGGAGGGAGTGTGACTACAAGCGGGGAGTAGTTGAATATTCATGGGTTCTGTATCTTCACAGATTTCATAACTTGTGGGACCTGCCCAGACCTGACCTCCAGCAAATTCCAGGGGATCACTGTATCCTGTTTAGCTTTGCCACAGTTCAGTGTTCTAAACAGACAATTTTTGAATTGTCTTACGAATAATGAGGTACAAGTTTTATACAATGTCAGAACTTCGGGACTAAGTATTGACTGTACCAAAAGCAATATAGTCATAATAGGATTGTGAAGGAGAAAATTCATTATTCCCTAAATGTTTAGTCATGACTGGGACTTGTTACCTAACATCCTATTTGTGTATTTTTTTATGGTAGCTATGATTCTTGGATTTGTGATTTTATGTGGAAGTCCAGGTGCCTTGTAGTTAGAAGAGGGTCTCTAAATCTTAACTTTTGGATTATGTATTTCTAAATCATCTTCTGCTATTTTGCCATGGGAAAGAAAACGTACTAGTATTGCAGCAAGTAAGGACAAAAATTATTTCCCCTCTCCTAATCAAAATAAGAAATTACTCACCTTAATGATGCAGTAATAACTAAATAAATGTTTGTTTCTTTTTCAAGTGGAGCTGTATGTTTAGTTTGAGGGTAAGACTTAGGAGAGGAGGGTAAATCAGTCAGAACATTCTCACTAGACTGCTCTCTGCTTTTGTCCTGATACTTCATTATTATGTTTCAGCTTCTCGTTACAGTCAGTCTTGCTGGGGTAATCGGGCTGGTTATTTTTGCCTTGCATCTCTGGTAAGGTGGTAGCAAGTACTGTGCAAGCCATGTGCTATCCACCCCACTGCACCCTACCTGTGCCAAACTGTAATAGACTCCCACTGCTTCGAAAATGACAGATGGGACTTTCTTTGATTTATTGCTGTGTTGTGGGTAATTTACCTATAAAGTGTTCTGCTGTCTTGCATTATGGATTAGGTTTCTAACAGTTTTCCCTATGAAACTGCAGAGCAAGCTCATTACAATTTCAGCCATGTTCTGGATGACTATATAAAATTAACTGTGAAGGCATGAAGTTATACCAGCCAGATTTTACACAATTTGCTTTCTTTCCACAGTACTTACCATAGTTTTACACATAAAATAGGTTTAAAAAAGAAACAAAACAACAAAATCACAAAAGGCAAACACTAAGAACCTCACTTTTGGTTTTCAAAGTTTCTGTTAAAATACAGCACAAATTACCTTTTAGCAAGAGAAAATTCTGTGATTCACACCAGATAGATGTAGCTGGTAGCAATTATCTAGAAATATTGTGGTTATGTCCTCTAGATGGGTAGGAGATAGCAGTCAATATTATCTAATATGTGTAATACTAGGAGTGAGAAAATAATCATTGCTCTGAGGATTATTGGGTTTGGGGTTTTTTTCCTTTACCATGTTAGGGAAGAAAGGAAGAAAGAAGGATTGACTATTTTTATATTGACTTTAAAATCATAATTCTCTCCTGACCTCACCCTGTTTCTTGTTGTTTAAGTAACTAAAGCATATCTACCTAGTAATTGTTATAGTTAAGACTTACAATATTTATAAATGGTTTGGTGTGCAGAGGATAGTAGAAGAACCAAAACCTTTTGTCTCCAAATCAATGTTTTAAAAAGCTCTTTGTATTCTTATATATGCAAAATTGACAGTTTAGTCCAAGTAGATACTAACCTTAAAAAATACGGCAACACTAATTCACACACAGAATCACACACAGAATATTATGAGTTGGAAGGGACCCACAAGGATCATCTAGTCCAACTCACCATCTAACACCCGTGCAGAGACTGAAAGCCCATCCCAGAGCAGTAACACAACCTAGTTCCCTCACAGTCTAGCAGGCAAGAAACCTTTATTAGAAAAGACTCGGTAATGAATATAGAAACAGAATGTTTTTATCTCCATGTTTTCATAAAATATTTATCTCCATGTTTTCATAAAATACACTAGACCTAACTTTTCCATCCATGTTCTGCAACCACAAAAAAAAGCAAGCAAACAAAAAAACTCCACACTGAAAAGAAACAACCCCCAACAAAACCACCTTTAGAACATATTTTTCCAAATATTAAATAGTTACTACAGCATTATAAAAAGAAATTTTTTCATAAAAATTCATACTGCTATGGTTTCACAGACTAGGGTTAGGAAAATGTCATTTTCGTGTAAGCAGCTATACAGTCTCCTTCCAGACAGAAGTTTTCAACAGATGCTTTTGTGTTATGGGCAGCGCTGGATGCCTGCGTGTATTCAGGCAGAGCTTCATTGCAGAATTTGATGTAAATGTAAAAGTAATTTTGTAAAGTTTTGAGGAAAACACTGGGCGTTTTTAAGGTGACAAGTGAAGTCTTTGGGTGTTTCTTATTAGACGTGATAGGAGCTGGTAACCAGGGTTTAATGGAGTTAATTCCCTCAAATAAGATACCTCCCTGAGGTAGAGAGACCAAAAAATGACTGGTCAGTGTCACAGAGGTAGTGGAAAGGCATCTGTGGCTGTTTCCTATGGTACGCTTGAAAGGGAGAAAACAGTCGGAAGTAGCAGGAGCAAAAGGATATGTCAAGTGATAAGTGGGCAGAGATGATGAGAGGAAGGAGCTGGGACTGCACCCCAGGGGAGGAGGGTGTTGGTTTATTTTATGGAAGAACTGTTATAGAAATAAGAACTTGTGAAGAGGAATTTATTGACAGCTGAGAAGAACTTCTCATTGCACTACATGACATTATCTGGAAGAATTTAAGAAACTATTGCGGCATGCCGTTTGATTTTTGGGCAAAAAGACAGAGATGAGCTTTTTATTTCTGCCTGTATAACCCCCCTCTTTGAACATCATCACCTTCTATGTGTAGACAGCAGAAATAAATGATAGAAGAGATCCAAAGTGAGAATGATCAATGGTAATGATTATATGGACACTGTATCACATCGCACAGTCAGCACAGCACAAGGGTTTGGGTTTCATGGGCAGAGACAGGATAGCAGCTGATAATCTCTGCCTCATCAGTTGCACCTGTAAGACAGGCAACAGTATTTACTCTTCAAGCAGTGTTACTAGGGAAAAAAATCAGAATGGAAGTATATGGACTACTATAAAAAGGAAAAAACAGATTAAAAACTCCACTAGACTATATTGGTCCATTGTTTAAAACAAAGCTATAAAAATCAGAGAGTAACTGACTGAAAAGCAATGGCACAGTAAAACCAATAGCATATTTAAATCAGTAAATGAAAAGTTAATTTTGTACTGCTGAACAATTGTGATTTGGATTTCTGTTTGCAAAATATTCGCTCTTGTTCAGGATTTGTGGAAGATAGTGAAGAACAGTATAACCTTGTAAAATAGTGCCAAAGCCAGAAATTATTGGGACAGACATAAACCTTAACTCTCCCTTGTTTTTACCACAGCTTCTTTTTCTTTCATAATTTCTCAATCTTTTTAAGACAGTCTCTGAACCTGCAGAGACTATTTTTACTCTTGTTCTTCAAAACCCTCAATGACAAAAAATCCATGTGGAGTTTAGAGGAGATAGGACCCACGATTAAACCTTGCACCACATTTGCTATGGCAGGAAAAGAAAGCCTTCATTTTCTAAACAATTCTATATCACTTAATGCCAAGAAAGTGAGAGCTTCCTGTGGAGGGTGTAGTGGTGTAATTACATAGAACAATGTGAAAAAGTAGGAAAAGGAAAGAAGTGAATAATGAAAGCACTACACTGTGACATATCCATTAATATTAGATGTATGCCCCATTGCATATGACATTTAAATTTGCAGTACAGTTCTGAGCAGAGGAGGGATCAATCGGGTAGGCTGAGAAAATGAGCTGTCTCTGTCAGGAGTGGCTGAAGGCCATTTCTTAGTGTTTTAGCCTGCATTTCTGTGACACACCGGGGATAAAGGCATAAAATTGCTCACAAGAAAGTTTAACTATATAATCTACATTGTATGCAACTTCTAACACACTCTCCCCAGATGGTGTTTGGGCCATTAATTTGAGAAAGTATTTGCTGTGAAAGAATTCTATAAGTGCCAGCTTGTAGTTCAATTGGTTGCTGCTTTAACCCTTAGAATTGTTAGGTTCACAGGTTATTCTGAGTTGGAAGGGACCACAGGATCATCTAGTCCAGCTCCCAAGTGAACGCCCACCCAGGGATGAGGCCACAAGCGTGGAACCATGGGCACCATGCTCCATCCAAGCCTCCCACCATCTAGACCATGTCACTGAGCACCTCATCGAGGTTAACACAGGTAGTTATTATTTATAGTGAGGTTCTTACATAACACTGAGGTTTTAGGGGAAGCAACACTCTGTTTATGTAGTTCTTAGGATTAGCATTGTAGAGCCCATGTGCTACATTTGATTATGATTACTACAAATTTCACTATCGATGAAGCTTTAAAATATATTGATTTCCTGTGAAGACATTCTCAATTCATCCAGCTATTTTTCACACTCAGTTGAGTAAAAATGTATGGATAAAAAGCCTTTTCTTGCTTCAGAACATTGTTACCAGTGTTTTTTACATAGCCCATGTGTGGCTTTCTTTTTAGGAGGTGCAGTGCTGTTTTCTGGGGAAGGTTTCCTTACAGTTTCATGGCGATCAAACAAATCTTTGTGGTCTAGACCAAATATCTCTGAAACACTGAAAAGGGGCATGAAAATCTTTTATTTAGCTATTTCATGCTTTAAAAATATTTAAAAGTCTTTTAAGCAAAACCAAACATTGTATTGTCCATCTGGAAAGATCCTCCTTGGCAGTGCTATGCAGGTGCTTCCTCAGCTTCAGCTGCGGTCCTGCACTGAAGCCTTTCCATCAAACACACCATTGTCCATGCTGGGAATGGTGTTTAGGGTACTAGCACTGAATAGAAGTGGATTATCAATTCCTTATATGAAGTTACATCCATTGCAGACAATCATACTCACAGCCAGTAGTACTAGAGGGCAAATTGCTTCTCTTGCCATGGAAAAAAGGATCCTTTATTCTACTCTAAACGAAGGTAAATTTGGCTAAAATTTAACATACTGAGCAGAATGTCATCAAATGCTTAAGATTTGAAGAAATAGATAGGCACTTTATAAATCGTATTCCTTTAAGTGAAAGAAAATGTAAGTAATCTTTAGAATTGTTTGTAGATTATTCAAAACCCCATTACGAGCCTTTCACTGCTCTCACTTTTCTTTCATAGCACTTTATGGATCACAGAATCACAGAATCAATGAATAATATGAGTTGGAAGGGACCCAC
>WEKX01029485.1:5840-28177 GCA_013390025.1 Pitta sordida
GGGCCTAACACTGACCCCTGTGGGACTCCACTGGTGACTGGCTGCCAGCTGGATGCGGCACCATTCACCAGCACTCTCTGAGCTCGTCCGTCCAAACAATTCCTAACCCAGCATGAAGTGCTTCTATCCAGTCCATGCTCTACGAGTTTCTTCTGAAGCTTATTATGGGAAACTGTGTCAAAGGCTTTGCTAAGGTCCAAGTACACAACATGCATGGCCTTTTTGTCATCAACCAGTCGAGTCACTGGATAGTAAAAGGAGATCAGCTTGGTCAGGGAAGACCTACCTCTCTGGAATCCATGCTGACTAGTTCTAATGTCATGGTCGTTTTGTAGTTGCTGCATAAGAGCACACAAGACCATCCGTTCCATGACTTTGCATGGGACTGAGGTCAGGCTGACAGGTCTGTAGTTGCTTGGATCATCTTTCCTGCCCTTCTTGTGGATGGGTGTCACACTGGCCAATTTCCAGTCTTGTGGTACCACACCAGTAAGCCAGGACAGTTGGTAAATTATGCAGAGTGGCTTGTCGAGTTCATCTGCTAATTCTTTCATCACCCTTGGATGGATCCCATCTGGTCCCATAGACTTATGAGGGTCCAAGCCACTCAGCAAGTCTCTGACTACCTCCTCTTGGATTACAAGGGGGTAATACTGCACCCCAACTCCTTCCATGAGCCTGCTGATCCAGTTGTCCTGCAGACAGTCTGTCTTACTGAAGCAACAGAGACGACTCTAAAGCAACAGAGAAAGCACAGGTAGATTTGCAAATGCGTTTATGATGGCAAACAGGTGTCTGCTGTATCTTTCGCCCACTGTACTCCAGAAGTAAAGACAGCTACTTCCTAGGGGTTGGTTTTTGGTTTCGTTTTTGACATAAAGAAAAATTCCCAGCTGGTGTTAAATGTGCAACATTAAAAATGTCATGAGTGTGACTGGCAAAGGCTACAAGCACAGCAAAGGACACGGGTTCTCTACTGTGCCAAAACCAGCGGAGCTGACCCCAGGGCTCTATTGTCATTTATTTAATTCTGAGAATAAGTTTATGGCTGATCAACCATCCAGCAGTATACAATTCTTGACAGGTACTATTTTCAGGATATACATTCTATGTTTTTGGTCACTGAGCATTTAATTCTTCTTAGTATAAAGGCTCCAAGTGTGTCAGAGGGTTAAGAGTTGACCTGCAGCTGTGGGCAGTGGTGATGACATATTTCAGCCATATTTTCTGTAGAGTCATCTTAGTACAACACAGAGTTCACACTTGAGATTTAAATCTTTGGGAGCACATCAAGCAGTCTGAGATTCAGTGCAGCTTGAGCTTAGAGGAAACTGGTGACTAAGGATGAAACCAAGTGCTCAGAGCCAAGACTGGGTCGATATTCTCACTTTAGAGATTCAGCAGATGGATAACCCAACAAGCTGTTCCCAAAGGATTTCAGGCAACTGAGTATTTCTAGTCTTTTTCAGATGTCGCCACTAACGTCCAGCTAGGTCAATCTAACATGAACACAGCATCTCCATATTAGGGAAATTACTGTGAATGATGATTTTGTCTAAAACTTATTAACATAACTATAAAAATAGGCAACAGTTCAAAAAATTGAATCAGAAAATCAGAAACTTGTACAATTGATTGCATTACTTACCACTGCCAAACACATTTTACTTGGAACATAAGGAACATAAAGATATAGCTAATACTATACTGCATAAGGGCAGACTTCAAATTATGAGTGACAATTTTTTTTCAAAATTAGAGCTGTGGGGACTAGTTATAAAACTGAAGCCTTCTCTGTAACATGTTAAGCTTTTCAATAGAAAATACAAGACATGTTCATAAAATGCATTTTTTATTTTGAGAAAATACTTATAAATCTCAAAGCACAGGATCAACTCTACTGTTTGCAACATGTAAAGAACATGTACAACTTTTGTTGACAATATGAAGCAGTAGCCTTATTGCTTTCTCTTCTGAGGCAAACAAACTTTGTATCCATCCTACACTTCGCAAAATTTTGTTGATGCTATGCAGCTACTCACATGACAGGGAAACATAACAAATCCAACACTAAGTCTAGAAACAATGTGTGAAAACATAAACACACTCTCACGTCTTCCATGCACACTTTCCTGATATGCTCATTCAGAATGAACTATCCTGAGGTCTTTTCAGCTGCATTCTTTGCCCTATGCTAGAAAACAAAAAATGCCTGCAGGGTTTTTCTCTTTGGCTAATAGTTGTACCTGCTGCTGCTGCTGCTAAATGCCTTTTACTTCTCTAACGGCCTATTTGTGCTCTTTCTTTCAGAAAACATTCAAAAGGTATTTGGAGGCCTTGCAGCATATATGTAATACCTATATATTGGAGAGGAGAAAACAAAAAAGTACACCTATCTTAAACTAAGCTAAAATATCTATGTGTCTAATTTATTGCTCTAAAACAGCATACAAAGTCAATCCTGACTGTGATTTCCCTCATGTTCATCTATCTAAGATCAAAAGACCTACTGGGTAAAAGGCAGAGCCTATAAAACATATTTAAAAAATGAATTCATGGAAGATGAGTTGGTCAGGAGTACTACAGAGACTGATGGTAGTTGATGCCCAAGAAACCTCTAATTTCACTTTGGAGTTCTCGCAGTTTGAGAGGAAATCTAATTCTATCCTAGTCTATATCCTATGGCAAGTTTATTAAAAATCACAAAAATAAATTTAGCATAAACCAAACAATTATATTCAGATAACAAAAGCTCCTGAGAGAAACACAGGGCTCCTGAGAGAAACAGGCTCAAGCAAACAGAATCTGAGGGACATTTCAACATATGAGGGCAGAACTTTTATTAGACATTGACTTGATTTCAATTTCTTTGGTTTGCTTTGAATGTTCTCTTTGGTCTTGCAATGTAAGTGCAACCACTGAAGTTCAACTCTGACAGCAGAACATCAGCCAGTCAGTACCTTTAGACATTACATATCGGAGCAGTGCTGTGCTCCACTGCATGGTGTGAGTGGCATATGGTTCACATTGCAGCCTCCAATGTGTCTAGTATGAAACAGTCTGGAGCAACAGCTACCCCTGCCTCCTGATTTTAAGCGGTAGAATCTGATGCTACGCAGATAGAGTATTATAGTCCCTTATTGTTCACCAAATGCAACAGACTGGATTTAGGCACAAACAGTTCCCTCTATACCCTTCCACCTTGCAGTTTTCAGGACAGTTTCACCATTACATGTTGTGAAATTCAGGAATACCTAATCCACCAGACATGATTATGCAATACACAAAATCCTTATTATTTGCTTTTAAAAAATATCAATCAGTAAATAATTACTGCTACAAAGCAGCCAGATAAACAGAATCATATAAATATCTGTTTTACTTAAATGTGTTAGTCATTACTGCTTTTTGAAGGAATGTATTGCAAAAGTCAGCAATGAAATTATATAATCTTTGAAATATTTTTTCCTTGAGAATTACATTGTGAAGTCTTATACAGAAGCTAAATGTTATATTAGAGACCAGAAACATCCTATACTGCCAATAATACCAGGGATCCTGTTCAGTAATTTGGTGGCAAATCTGGGCAACTCCTTCATCACATCTGACCCTTGTGATTAGCACTGACCTGTGTCCTCCCAAACCAACGCACTCAAACACAGTCAGACCTGTTAACATTGATGAACCTGCAACAGTTCAGCACATACTTGTCTGTAAGAAATGACTGCATGATAACCAGTAATGAAACAACAACTATTTGTTAAAACAACTCACAAAAAAAGAGAAATCACAAAGTATATTAACTATCAAAATTAATTTAGCCTTTGGCTTCAGCGAGAGGCTACTCTGGCTTTACTTCTTTAATTCCTTCTGACTTCTCGTCCTCTTAGAGGCTGGGGAGGCCGGTAGTTTCTCAGCAAGCAGCAAGCAACCTCGTCCTCAGCAGTGCTCAGGAGGCTGCGGAATTTGGCTAGCTGTAATAGAAAGAGACATAAGGCTCAGCAGAAAACTCCGATGTTCATGTGAATGGAAAAGTACTTAGTAAAAGTACTTAGTAAATAAAAGTACTCAGTAAATACTTAAGTAAATACTTACTTAGTAAATACTAAGTACTTAGTACTTAGTAAATAAATAAAAGTAAATAGTAAAAAAAAAAGATACTTGGAATCTTTTTTTCCACTCTGAAGAACATAATTGTATTTTATTAAGGCATGTGGGGAATGGCAATTTCACCCTTTCTGTCCTTGCAAATGAAAAAGGATGACTACTGAGAAAAGTCTCCCAAACCACATATCAGCATGTAACTGTGCATAAGGATTACTTGTTTCCTATAGTCATACTTTTCTTCCCTAACCTGATCTAAAGCATGGGCGTTTATATATTTTAATTGGATTTCATAGTTTGGAGATTCTGGAATGCTTTTTTGTCCAAAATGAGATTATGTTTCCTATCAGACACACATAATGTGTATGTTTTCTTCCTTGAAGAGTATACTCATAATTAGCTGGAGGTACAGATGTGGTGCTATAGAAAGTTTCCATAACTAGCACTTACTCAAATCAGGAGAGATTCCAAATTCTTCCCTTGTGAAGATACAAAACACGCAGTTATTCATACCTCAGCATATGCTGATCTCAGCAGAAACCCCTAGCAGAGCTCCATGTCTCAACTTCAAGAAATCCAAACCTGATTTCTTGTTTAGAATTTTGTTTAATTTCTAATATTTCAAATATTTAACACGTCTATATGTCACTTCCAAGTTACCAAAGGTAGGACAGCACAAAAATAATTACATTATGTAAAGCATTTAGTTATATGGCACATTGCATCTTAATTGCATAAAAAGAAAAAAAGTCAATGCTACCTTGCTTTACCCCACTCTAAAGCTAACATTTGTCATTCAGGCTCCTTCTAAGTTCCTAAAAACTCATAAGCTATTTTTGATTTCTTTCAATATGAAAAGTGCAACAAAAGTCAGTAGTAAACTCTAAAACCCCTTACATAATAACAAATAATAATACAAACTTGAAGAATAAAATTAAATGGCAGAAATATCAGTCAAGGTGCTGACTGATCAATCATGACGGTGAGCATTACTGGAAACAAACACTTTAAGCCACATGCATCTTTACAAGAATATAGTATATTTCTACTTTAATACATAAGATATAACTAAAGCCTATGAAGAACGACTAGTAAAGAATCACTGTACTTGGCAGTTGCCCACACCATGTCCTCTGAACCTGTTGCACATGCCAATTTGTATACAGCATTTCATGCTTTTGAACGTATTAATTACAGATTTACCCAAATAAGAAGCTTTTAACCTGAACATGTCTTCTATTTGGAAAGTGGATACCTCAACATGAATTTTTAATCCTAGATCCATACACGTTACAGTGAGTCTTACAAAGTCAGATTGAGGGGTGTGGAGAAGAGATGCAGATGAGAAAAACTCACACATTGAGCAAATAAATTACTTTAAATCAGTTACAAACAGAATCTGAGGTCTCCTGACTAACAAGCATCCCATTCAGGGAACTGTCTTAACATTTTGCACAAAGACTGAAGTCACCACTGCAGAGCATGTGGTTTCTAGCCAGAAAAACTCTTTACATTCAAGAGGATCAGCCCGCTGGGTGTCACTGTTGCAACGTTAAAATACATCTTGACGCTTAATTTAACAAGAAATGCAAATAGACTCTTCTATGTAGTGTATCATAGTTTCCCTAAGACACCCTAACACAAACCCCAATTTATTAGAATTTTGTTCCTTTTTCACAGTTCTAGTAAATTCATCAAGTTTTACACATCTGGAATGCACGCAAAAATTTACTATTCATCTGACAGATTCACAGAATATTCTGAGTTGGAAGGGACCCACAAGGATCATCGAGTCCAACTCTTGTTAAACAGCACCACTGCCTCTCTGGCAGGAATCGAATCCCTGTTCTCCCACATGGGAGACAGGGACACTCACCACTGTACGAAATACGTATAGATGAAAACACCAGAGAAGAGGCTTGAGCAGGATACGCAAAGAATCAAATCAAATGGAATTCCACAATTCCTAAGGGTCATCAGAACCCTTTTTTTCTGTAAGTTCCTTGTGGCTTTTTTTGATTATGAATTTTAAGAGTATGCAGATTCTTTTAAAAATTAATAAAAAAGCACTGTTATAGCAAGAAAGGCAACAAAAAGTCAGGATAAATTTGATATACAAATTTTGCCTTTTGAAAATCAGGTAAGGTGTGCAATAATACATTTTTGTGTGGCATTTACAATTTCAAGTCTTACAAAAGCAACGTTTCTGCAGCAATGAAAAATCAAACAGTACCTGTTCAGAACAAACACTTATGGGCTCTCTCAAAACAATCCAGATGACACTCTCAAGAAGAGGTGGAACAGTAAGAGAGCCAAAGTAAGTCCAATAGTCCAGGGACTTGGGAAGCAGACAGCTAGGATCAAAGTTTGTGAATAGTGCTTTTTTACCCTAGACAGAAAAAAAAAGGAAAAAAAAGCAGCTCATTTTTTAGGTTATTTAGAATTTTATTTCAAAGTAGAAAAAAATAAAAAGTTAAAAAAATAAAAAAACAAGGAAATGATATTTATAAGCAAGAGGCCAAGGTAAATCATGCCAAGGGAGGTAGAGCTTGCTCCACTATCAGGCCGGCTGCAGCATCCTGGATGATGACAGGAGGTGCTATTCTGCTGAGGCCTTACCTCTGTGACAGTTTTGCTGCTGCTATCCTTGATGCCAGCAGGATACCACCAAAGGCATAATTTTAGCACAGGCTCCCCAGAGTTACACACGACCATGAGACGGATGTCGAGAGGAGAAGATGCCACACTTTCAACATGGTCTCTATGGGGCTGGCAGAGTAACCCCACAGATTACTGCCCCTTCCTACTCTGCCCATTCTCTCCTCCCAGGTCCACATGTTACTACTGCTTCTCCTTGTTCCACCTACTTGATCAGAGATGACTGTACAAAACATCATGTTGAGAGTCTGGCTGATTTATCTCACACAAACAGTAGGTTATTTCTCACCCTTTACCTCAGCAAACCAGGGAAAGAAATCATTCCCTCATCATTTTTACAGCTTTCCATAAAGTATATTCTTTCTGTTACTACTCTCATTGCAGCACATCAGTCAGAGCCTGGGTTCTGTGAGGAATTAGTCTTTTCCTCTGACCTTTTACTGTATGAAAATTATTCCTTGTTTACTTAGTTTTCAGCTTAACAAGAATGCTCCTAAATGGTCTTAAATAAGATATGGATAGCTATGGATTGAAGATATGGATACTAGGGATTAGGGAACATGAAGGTGAAGGCAGTAGTATCCAGGTTTCAAAAATAAAAAAACCCACCAAAACAACAAAAGCAACTATCTATATTAGTATTTTTTGGAAGAACTCGTTCACCTTGATTCTGATGGTGTCCAAGCGGTCAGTAATCTTCTTCAGTTGAGGGTTGCATTCACCAATCTATTAACACCAGAGGAAAAAGAAACACTGAAGCTCCAGAGAAAATTCAAAAAATAAATAATCAAAAAGCAAATACATAATGAAACTGTTTTATATAACTGTACTTATATGACTGTGAGATCTGATGGATTTTGTGAATACAAGCCTGCGACTTACTGGTCCTCAGAAACAGTACTGCTTGTAAAGAAGATATGCTCCCTCAGTGATAAATAATTATTCTGGCTACTCATAGTAATTATTTCAGCTACAAATGAAACACAAACTTCTCAATAGAGGGGAATAGAAATCCTTATTTTTCATGTTTTAATATGCAGGATATTAAAAGTGGCAAGCTTATATGTGAAATCTAAAGTGCTCAAAACATTGAAAACACTGTTCTTGTGTACCCTAGGCAGAATTTGTCTGTTAAGAAGTCCAGTGACACTTTCCCTGAACAATTACACAGTTTATCAGCATTATACAATTATACAGCATTGCAACTTCTCCATTACGACCCCACGCATTTGCAAGGAAAATTTCTTGCAATTCAGTTCCAGGGATCTGTGAGGTTTCCTCGCTGATGCATGCACAGTGCCTCTGCTTCACTGAGGGGCAATGCCGGCTCTCCCTCTGGGGCAGGGCGCGGCTGACCCCCCAGGGAAGGTGCGCGGGGAGGGCGCGTGGTTTCTCCAGCTCACAGTGGTGTTTACAGCCCTGTGGCACCATGCCCTGGTCCCTGACTCGGTCCTGTGTGTCTCTTCTGTGCTCCGCTGAGACCCAGCACAGCACCACCACAAGACATGCCATTCCTTGTTACTCAAAGCCCAGTCAAAGCCCAGGCAGCGCTGCCTCTACCAGAACCGGTGGATGTCAAAGGGAAAGAAACTCCAATACTGACGCCCCCCCGCCCCCACCATAAGCGGCACGGGGTGTTGCAGTGTTGAAAAGTTAAGGTTTTTCCAGGCTCCAAGAATGCTGACCAGAGCTCGGGAACACCCCTTCCCCGCTGCGGAAGCAGCAAGCACGCACGGTGGCAGCAGCCGGGCCGGTGCGGGGCTGGGCTAGCGGCACGGGGCTAAGCCGTCTGGGCCAGGCGGCCACAGGCACGAGCACCAGGGCTGGGCTGCTGCAGGCATGAGCACCGGGGCCGGGGGAGGGCTGAGGGGGAAGCAGTGGCGCGGGGTTTAGGCTGAAGGCACGCGTGGTCGCAGCAGCCGCTCAGAAACGGTTCCCTTTGCTCCCCTGTGCTGAGAGAGACCATGTAAAGGAGCGGAAAAGTGTCCGCAGCTCTGGAGTGCCGGGGGGTGGAGCAATGGGCGTGGCCCGCATGCATATTAATGACCTGCGTGTCTTTGCGAGTTTGACATTCTGTAAGGCCCCTGGCATGACCCATTCCTCGCAAATGCGGGGGTATAACTGTAATGCGAACTAGAAAGACTGAATTACTGAAGCAGTTCTTTTCAACTGCTGCATGGAATGACTCCCTGACTGTGCCAGCACCAGCACCAGCTGTGCTCAGGAAGCTGTGGCAGCCACCAGAAATCACAGATTTGACCAAAGCCCTATACTTTGCCATGGATTGTGTGAATTCTCCACCTGCTCTTCGTACAGAAGTCGATGAAGCTGTTGCACAAGTTTGGTTTCATCTTAGAACAGGTATAGAAGGCAAAAAATTATTTAAGAATTATACAGAAATATTCCAGTTTCTGGGTTTGTTTTTTTTAATTATTATTATTTTTGAGAAGAAACTACCATCTCAAAAAAAACCTGTTAAAGAAACTTTTGAATCAGATTGTCAATTAAATCAGATTGTCTCCATAAAGAGACCTGTTAGTGAACTACAGGGTATTTCATCCAGGGGCAAGTGAATGCATATAGGGATAGTTGAACTAAGTTTTACATCTTACATTGTACCAGAGCAGAACTAGGCCAGCAAAAGAGTCTCGCTGTCTTGAAAAATCTATGCATCTGACATTTTTATTCTTCAAGGAGGCACCACTTTCCATATTGGCAACTAAACACTACAAAGGAAACAAGTATAAAGCAAGCATCTTTTTAGCAATAATTACACCAAACATTACCATTATCTCTTTGGGCTTATAATACAGTTTTATTAGGAGGGCTGAAGCATTCTCTTCTTACCTTCAAAAATACAGCCATGACTGCTAATCCATCTGACTGACGAGCTGCCTCAACAAAACTGGAATATTTCTCTGCATTCCAATGGACCACATGTAGCTGAAAAGCAGGAAACATGGACAGCATCAACTCTCGCTGAACTCAAGTAGTGGCCAATGAATGCTACAACTTTCTAGGTTTGATACTCTACTTCACTCTTTCATATGCAGAGACATTTGATGCAGATATTTCATAAAATTGTTAAATACCCAGTTCACATAAATGGCAAATGCATTTCCAGTGGCTAAGATTATTCAAAGTTTAGCAGGAATAAGCACACTACAGTGTCTGGCAAACTGCTATTGTGTCCCCAGATTTTGAATTAAGACAAGAAAAGCCCTTAGTTATATAAATAAAGGTTTTTAATTCATATTTCTGAATTTTAAAAGAGATTAAAATTCATGAGGATGTTGCTAGTATTTTACTCATCTTTTTCTTTAATCAATCTTTCACCAACATTAATCACAGAATCACAGAATCACAGAATCAGTAAGGTTGGAAAAGACCTTAGAGATCATCAAGTCCAACCTATCCCCTATTACCAATCTAATCCAGTCAAACCTGTTACCTAACCTNGATACCATTGGCTTTTCTGGCCACCTGGGCACACTGCTGCCTCATGTTAAGTTTTCTATCAACCATTACTCCCAGATCCCTTTCCACCTGATCATCCTGCAGCCACTCCAACCCCAGCCTACAGTTCTGCATGGGGTTATTGTAACCAAAGTGTAGGACCTCACACTTAGACTGGTTGAACCCCATGCCATTGGATTCAGCCCATCTATCCAGCCTGTCAAGGTCCCTCTGCAAAGCCCTCCTACCTTCCTCCAGATCAACATTTATCCCCAGCTTGGTGTCATCCGCAAACTTGCAAATAGTAGACTCCATCCCTTTGTCCAGATCATCAATAAAGATATTGAACAGGACAGGTCCCAACACTGAACCCTGAGGCACCCCACTAGTGACCGGCCTCCAACCAGACACAGCACCATTAACCACCACTCAGTCACATAAATAGCTAGAAAACAGAGGTACACACATTAAACTTGCACTGATGAGTTTTCCCTTGTTTAGTTCAAGCTAAAAATCAACATTTCATTTTTTATACTTTCCAAATGTTATTTTCTATGACTACTAGTAGTTAGACCCTTACAAGCACCTTGAGCATCTCAGGTTTGAGGATCTGCATTTCCAACATGCACTATTCTGGAACTTCCCTGTAGTATTTGCGTAAGCAGCTTAAAGACACCACCTAGCCAAGAGGGAAAGGAGAAGTCTGTGGTATCGACTCCCATGAGTTCCTAAGTCCCTCATACCAAACCAGTTTAATTTCCAACTCCTGACCATGCTTCATGGTGGGAGTTCCTCATTCCCTGGAGCACCAGGATGTCCCAGCCTTGAGCAACGGTCCAACTGCCAAACTGGAGTACACTCGCACAGCACGTAAGTCTAAGAACTTCACAAACATTACTTTCACAAATCCTCAATGGATTAGTAAATCTTATTACCCATAACTTTTAGATAGAGAGGCTCAGGAGCAAGGCATGAGACTGACTTTTCTAAAATTGGTGAATATCTTTTGAAACTTTGAACTTTACTCTTTAGGAGTGCTAAAAAGCAACTCCATTGAATGACTTAGACTGGGATGAAAAAAAAAGCCGGGGAAAAAGAAAGGCTTCCTTTTGGAATACAGCACTTACAAGACATGTAAAGTAAAAGCAATTTTGAAAAGCTGGAATTTGGTTTAAAGGTTTTCTAGAGGAAGTACGATAGCAAGGTTGAAATAGGGATCTAGGAGTATGAAGATTTTTACTCCAAATCTCAGTCCTTGCCTAACCTCTCTGAGTTTCAATTTTTCGTATCTCTTACTTGATCTTACTTGATGTTAATGTTTGTTCAGCACTTGGGCTCTAAAGTGCTGAAACATTCCTTCTAGCAAGTAAGGAATCCCACAGAAGTGAATAGTAATAAATGTGTGGCTACAATGATACACATGCTGGCTCATAACTTCAGAAATCCTTGAAGGAAAGTCGTTAAGAATATTAGAAATTAAACCAGGAGGAAAGCATAGTACACTAAACCATTCTCAAGTGCATGAATATCCTGGAGGTCATAGTGTCTGCATTGCTCACTATTTGAAGTTCAAAGAAACCACACAGAACAACTTTTAAACAATTACATTTTTACATTCACAAAAAGGAAACAGATACTCTTCCATCACAATTTACTTTTATTGTGGTTTTGAAAAAAAAAGAATAAAAAAGGAAAAAACAAAGAACAAAAAGGAAAAAGGAAAATTCCCACAACTACTAAAAGGCCACTCCCACTCCCTTATAGCTTTCCCTCAGAAAAACCCAAGCCAACACACCCAAAAAACAAAACCCTCAAACAAACACAGCTGTGAAGCATTTTTGGGAACAGACCCAATCTCAATGGCTTGTGACTTCTTTTTAAGGAATATATCCAGTCTTACCACCGCTCTGGCATTGCAGCTTGTGAAGAGACCTTGATCAGACCGTATCTTGTCACAAAGAATGGAGCCATGGATCACTTCTGCTTCCTGGTGGGCTTAGGGGTCAAACCTTGCAGTCTTCTTTACCTGTACACTAATTCCTTCTTCAACTCAGTCAATGATATTTTTTGAAATCTTGCACATTTTCCTTATGAAGGTGAGCACTGAAACATCTTTGTGTCTCCTTCTGAGGTATTTTCTTTCATGTGAACAATGCTCAGAAGCCTTGATCTTAATTCTGGGTTTCTTATCCCAAAGCCAAAGTGACATCTAGAGAGCTTCTTGTGGAGGGTTACCCAACCAACAGGTAACAGAAAGGTTTTTGGTCTGGCTAGAAATTCAGAGATATTTTCTCCTTCCGTTTGGTTTCTTAGATGGGAAACATATATATTTTCTCAGCTAGAAATTTGGGGTTGGTACTTAATGGTTTTAAAGTACCTCTATTTATTCTTTATATTCCATCTCACCTGGTTCCTGTGGAAAACATAAGCCTTTAAACACTGCAAATGTCACTCTTCCGTATTAGTGTTAGAAAACCAATCTTTTTTTCCTGACCACTATCTTTATAGCATTTCCAGCAAATTCAGATCACACCCTGTGCATATATTGCATTTTTTCTTCTGTAGTATTATGCCTTTTATTTGTCCATTACATTTATTTTTACATTTTTTACTTCTTTTTAACCCCAGAAAATTCTTCCAGTGTCTGAATTATCTATCATTAAAGATCTCAGTCTCATCACAATACCCCGTGTAACTTCCAGTTATAAGGAGGACTTTCATACTGAATAGTTTTTCCTGCACACTACTCAAATGCATCAAAGCAGACAGAGCAGGAGCAAACACTCCATGCCAGAGCAGATGGTGCATTTCTCCCTGTGGCACTCCATCTCCACTGAAACACCGTACCCCACAGACAGCAGGCACCTCACAGATTAAAGAACGGCTCTAGAAGTCATAACCATCAATCACATCACTAAATGCATCACAATATGCAAGACTCTAAATCCTGCATAAATTTTACATTGCACACGCCCCAAATCAAATTGTGGTTTGTCACTGACGCTGACTTTGAAAACATTCTCCGAGGAAGACACAGTGAAAGACAAAGTTTAAAATAACTCTTGAACATTAAATCTTGCTTTTATCAAGACCTTGTCTTCTGTACAGTTTTTTAATCCTCTCCAAACCTTTCTGTTAGATTCTCCTTTGAGAAAGGACCAGACACAACACTTCAGGAAGACGACTTGGTTTTTGATAAAATGTGGGGAAGATGAAAAGTGGGAAGAGGAGGGGCAACATTATTCTTACATGGGAAAACTAGTCACAAGCTTAGAGATACAAGTGACTCCACGGAAAGCCTTACCTCTGCTGCATACTTCATCCCATCCACCGCATGCTCAGAGCCATCTTCATCATTGGACCCCCAGTGGAAGTGAATCTGGCGCAGCCTGTAGGTCCCGCTGAGCGGCCCCCCAGTCAGCACTGGAAACCCAAGCAGAGGAAAAGGCTTCACTGCAGGAACGGGAGCCTCCACCCACATCCTCTAACCTCACACCAGACTTCAATCTTCGGATAGTCTTCTGCTCCTTCTCAAAGCTGTATCAGATGGCATCTCATTTCTTGGAAGTATTACAGAAACACTCACTTGTACAGGACATGACTTTCAAAATTGCACTTATTAGTGGGTTATGACCCAAATAAAGGGTATGTTGTTATCTCCAGGCTTTTATTGCTTTGGGTTGGCTATTTCTCAGAAAATAGGAAAATACTTCAATATTGCAGCATTCAAAAGAGTTTCCTCTGTTGAATATGTTTTAAAAAAACACTAAGATATTAAGCTTAAAATATAGGTTTTATGAATAAAGAGGGTGATCATCAAAATATGTCAGCACAATTTCTTCTCCTCTTTGAAATTTGGAGAAAAATAGGTGGGGCTTAAAAAATGTTAAAAGTTCTTTCCTTCATTTGCTACTAGATCCAGTTACATCAGACTGGTGTCTGAGGAAAAGGAGCTTATATTAACATAAATTAAATTACGCCAATGCAGCATATGCATTATAACTGCAACGGAAGGGCTACGTACTTCGGGCTTGTCTAGTATGGAGGATCACAGAATCACAGAATACTATGAGTTGGAAGGGACCCACAAGGATCATCTAGTCCAACTCACCATCTAACGCCCATACAGAGACCGAACGCACACCCCAGAGTGGTGAACATAAACCTAGTTCCCTCATAGGCGCACAGGCCACTCCGAGCCAGAAGGGACCCACACGACCATCCAGCCCAACACCCCTCAGCTAGACCATGTCACTAAGCTCCTCATCCAGTCTTCTCTTAAACACCTCCAGGGATGGCGACTCCACCACCTCCCTGGGCAGTCCATTCCAATGAGCGATCACTCTCTCTGTGAAAAACCTCTTCCTAACATTCAGTCTAAACCTCCCCTGGCGTAGCTTAAGGCCATGTCCTCTTGTTCTGGTGTCGTCAGCCTGAGAGAAAAGGAGGTTGAGGGGTCTCTACACTACAGCTTCCTGATGGAGGGGGGAAGCAAAGAGGGAGCTGCCAGTATCTCCTCTCAGGTATTCAGTGACAGGACTCATGGGAAAGGCTCAAAGCTGTGCCAGGGGATGTTTAAACTGGATACTAGGAAGCATTTTTTTACTGACGGTGATCAAACACTGTGGCAGGGTGGTCGATGCCTCAAGCCTGTCAGTGTTTAAAAGGCATTTGGACAATGCCCTTGACAACATGCTTTAACCTTTGGTCAACCCTGAATTGCTCAGGTAGCTGGATGAGATAATCGTTGTAGATCCCTTCCAAGTGAAAGAATATATTCTGTTCTAGTTCTGTTCTGTTCTACTTCTATTCAACTTAACATGGCTGGGTTTTTCACTGTTTAGCTTTCGCAAGTGCTCATCATTTGCTCATCAGAGTTAGAACCAAACTTTCTCTGCACAGAGACTTGAATGTGAGTCACATTCAGAAAGATTCCTTATTCACTGCAAAACAAATAATTCCTCTCTCCTGGTTCCATAACTCCTCTAAGCATTAGGGAATTGGTCTGGGATAGTTCACTGGCTCATGACAGAAATTTTAAAGGGAAATGAGGGGAACTTCAACCAGATGGTTTTTAAATTAAGAGCAGTAGAGAGGACAATGGCAATTTTTTCTCTTTTCTAGGTTTAGTCCAAAACCGAAGCTTTGTTAGGAACAAAATACACCAGATGAAGTTAAAAGAAGAATTTTTATGTTAGCAGGTAGGCTACTGCTTCTGAAATGAAATGAAAAGGAACTGGGACTGTTTATCTGTGGGGAAAATTATTTTACTTCCTTAAAGCTTGAACTCAAACCCATACTTTTACATAGCCTATAAACTTAGCAAACAGAGGGAATGAGGAAGTGGCACTCCTAAAACAAATTCCTTCTTTTCAAGGAATCAAACTTGTAGGCAAATGATCCTAGAAATGTGTAAAGATTAGTGTTCTAACTGGCTGAGAGAAAACTATTATGTAGGAAAGCACTGGCATGAAATACTTCTGTTGAATAAAGTGGAAAATGGCCTGATGATGTATGTATTTATGTTAGTGATGGTAAAACCCTTTCATTCCAGTAGTAATTAAGGAAGAGGTTAGTCAGAAGCTTTTATGGCAAATATGAGTATCTCAAATTTTGAAAAATTTTGGAAGAAGATCAATAGACCAATTTCAAAGAATGGAGCTAACATGGTACCAAAGAGCATAAACAGACTTACACAAACAGTTACAGAGTTGACAGCCCAGTTCCAATGCTGACCAAAGTGAAGAAATAGCTCATATGGAAGTCAATTAATAATGCATTAGAAGATGCTCATCTATTTAGTACCAATTGATTTGATTTTTTTTTTCATGAAACCAACACATGGCAGGAATGCTTACTTCACAGGGGAGCCCCAGAAGTCAAATTTGGGCCCTAGAAAATTCAGTATTTTTGAGCAATGACCTGAAAGAAAACAAAAACATTACTGATAAAGTTTGTCAATGACAGGTATTAGGGGAAATATTGAATTACTCAGTTTACGGATGTGGACTGAAGAATCTAATCCACACATAGATGATATGGAGTATCCTGAAGGAGACTGGGGATTATATCTGTTAATTATCTGATCAACATCTTCAGTGCTTTGCCATGCCATGACCTGTATTCTTGGAGATATGACCTGAGGAAAGCCACAAGAGGAGGATCACGTTACCACTGCTTTGGTACTATGGTAAGCCTACAGAAATACTATGTTCAGGGTCTGTCACTTCATGGATGGAGTTAAGAGAGTGAAAGAGGTTCTTGGTGTATTTGCATTCATTATCTTTTTTTTTTAAAAAAAAAAGGAGTTTGAAGACTGAGTTGATATAACTCACATCAGGAATAAAGCGTGATTTTGATTTTTTTAGCTGTGAGGGTAATAAACAATTAGAACAACTTACCCAAGGCTGTGGTAGGTTCATCATCGCTGGAAAATTTGAAATCAAGATTGTATGTTTTTCTAAGAGATGTGCTTTAGTTCACCAGCATCAATTAAGCTTGAAGCAGAGATTAATTCTGGGAAGTTCCATGGCATCTGACACACACGAGGTCAGACTGATCATTGATGGTCAGCTGGTGGCTTTCAGGCAACATCCAATGTTGCTTGTACAGACAAAAAAATTAAAACTAAGACTGTCCAGGAAACCAAAGCACAATGGTGTCTCCATCTGTCTCTCCCTGTTGACATTATAGGCTAACAAGTCATCAGTACTAATGGACAGGGGGTTCAAAAATTAGTTCCCCTCTGGCTTTGACCATTGTGAAAGCATCTTATGGGCTTGGATCCTCTGCTAAACTAATCCTCATGCAGCCACAAGATGATTTTATTGCTTGAAGGTTCTGTGCTCCTACAGTTTCAAGGGGAGGGCCGCTGGCTTGTCCAACATCTAAGAAAAGGTTTTAAAGATGAAGGCACTAACATTACAAAGACTATGCTAAACCAGAGAATTTCTAAACAAGAGCTATTGCTTGCAAAAAGGGAAGCTACATACTCCTGGAAAAGCCTGGGATAATAACACTTTTCAGAGAAGAAAAGGAATCACTTGCGATGTATTTCATTTGTTCTGTATTGGCTCTTTCCTGCCATGAGAAGTCCAAGTATGGGTTGTAAAAAAGGGAAAAAACATAACCAAACCTGCAGCTAAATTCAAATAAGAGATTTGAGCAATTCGGTTGGAATGAACCTGTAATGAGACACAAAGGATTCATCTGCAGTGAGAGAGAGAGCAGCATTTGAAAAATTTTACATAACACTGTTCAAACAGGGTGACTGGCACTACCCAGGTGGTTGGGGTGGACCAAACCACCCCTGTGAATAGGGAATCCCGGCACTTCCTGAGAAACACAGCCTTGAACTCGTGTTAAGTTACGTTCCCACATGGCATCATGCTGAAAGACAGGAAAAAGAAGGAATCTCTCATTTGGAGGAGCAAAGCATTATTGCTCATGAGGAGCTCATACCCAGTAGTGAGATGTGTCCAGGCTCTGTGCAGTCTATTTAGGAAAATGTGGAGGAAGACACAGTGCAACAGGAAAGGAACAAACCTGATTTGTTGACGGTGTCATCGAACTCCACACTGGTGGAGTGCCCGTTGTTAAGGATGATTTTAGCAGAAGCTGGATCATAATTGGGATTTAGAGGACGGAGGGAGGGATCATACTTGGTTTCCTCAGTTTTGATGTCAATGGGTGACTGACGGTCTCCATTAGCAACAGGAAAAACCTCCTTCCAGCGGGCAGGCCCTGCAATGCATTGGAGGAGAAATCTAAATTGATGACAATGCCCACATTCTTATGAAAGAAAACTCTGCTTGAATTGTTCTCATTTGTATCTTTCAAATTAAAAAATGATGCATCAGGAAAACACAGATCAAAATACTCGGTTACTTTTGCTGCATCCCATTGTAACAGCAGCTCTCAGGGTCCCTTCATGTACCTTGCATGTACCTTTGAACAAGGCCACATACAGAACATAGATACTTAATTATTCACAGCTAAGATTCCACTATGCACAAGACATATACAGTCAGCCCTCTTGCACTTCGCGCCCCCCATATTGTGGCTTCAGATCTTAGCGGCATGATTTTTTAGCGATGTAGGAGACTTGTTTTGCAACTGTGCATGCGTGACCTGCCGCATGCGGGCGGCGGTGGTGGCTCAGGCAGCAGCAGGGGCAGCACGAGTGGCGGCAGTGGTGTGGGTGACGGAGGAAGGGGTGGCGGTGGTGGCCGGGGTGGGGGCACGGGCGGGCAGCGGCACGGCCACCATTCAACGCAGAAGTCGGGCTACGCAGGTCCAATTAAGACCGCGGGTGCGCGATATAGGAGACCTGACTGTACAACAAATGCTCATTCAAATCAAGCATCCTGTATCCAACAGGCACTACCCCAAATAAATTTCTGACATATCATTTCTGCCTACTATCATGTCTCATTATATCTTTAAGGATTACCTCTTTTCTATCCAAATCCTTGCATTAAGGATTTTTCTTATACCTTATCCATTTGCTGCAAAAGACCTGAAAACGCTACTGCTGACTACGCAGAATGAGATGGGAGACTAGCAAAAAAGAAGAAAGACCTGATTGGTTCATAGGCTCTTCTGGAGCCTGATGCCAGTGCCTGTAACCTAAGCACTGCTGCACCACTTCCCAGTCCACCAACTCTGCACAGCAGCTGTCATAACAAAAGAGAGACTGTCACCCTCTAATCATAAAGTCCATATGTACACATGCACACACATACAGACTAATGTAGCACTGACAAAATCAAATCAAAGAACAGGAACACTCAGGACAGGGATGCCTGCATGAGCTTTGGATTTCTACTGTACCTCCTGCTGATAAATGAGAGTAGATTTTCCAGACATGGACTTGCAGCACCATTCCCCAGAGTCGGACAGAAATTAAAGGACAAGAGAAGCTGTTAATCAATACTGGTGATCTCAAGTTAATTTTCCTCTCTTCATGCAAGCTGAGACAAATGTCAGCTGGAAAGCTAATAAATCAATAATTTGGATATGAGAAAATGGCAAATGTCATCGTAAAATAGTAAAAAAAGCTTACTTGATGAGATGTGTGAGTTATCTGTTACCTACTAAACATCAGAGAGTTCTCAATAAGAATACGTATATATTTCATTGTTTAACCATATCTGGATAAAGATGGCAAAGAAGAAAATACAGTAAGTTGCCTGGGGAATATATTCTAAAAGGTAAAGAGAGAAAATCGTGTTTAGGATGTAAAAGAGGATGAAGTAAGGAGAAAGGGGAAAGGAAAAAGAGGAAAGGGAAAAAGAGAAAGCTGAAAGGGGAAAGTCTGCAGGGCAAAGGATCTTTCAGTATTAAAAAGAGCATAGCACTTGTTTTTCTTTCAGGCATATAGTGGGTAAGAAGCATAATACATCAACTAAGAAAGACTGGATATAAGAAAACCTTAAAATGAACATAAGAACCTGGTCTTATAAAATCTGCATCACTGGAAATTGTAACTCCCTATATTGAAGATAACTGATCCCAGTGTAAAAATCAGCCTGGTGTTTTGGATGTTTCTGGATAGCTTAGCACTTAAATAAACAAAATGACAAAAAAAAAAAGGATTGAAATTTATGACACCATGATTAATAGCCTAACATCAAAAGTTGTTTGATATTTTTCTTTCGTTGACTTCAGTAGAACTAAATACAGCTCAGAAACTCACCAATGCTAAAAGCAGCAAAGCAGTAAATCAGGGAGGAAAGAGCTCACAATGCCTTAGGGCAGCAGCTTGCACAGCCACCTGGGCAGAGACTTGATTCTCCTCCCAGCAGCACCAAAAAATAGAAGAGGGATGGAGAACTTGTAAAGAACAGCCTAAGACATAAGCCTCAAGCCTCAGGCAGATCAGAAGCAAAGGCCTTCGGTCTTGAACTTGTTAAAAAGTCCTTTTGTTAATGATTCCATTAACTAAACTCATTAAGGAAATCGCTTCTAAGGCAGAAGATAAAAATCCTACTAGTGTGAAATATAAAACTGTTTAAAATTAATTCTTCTCACTTCACAAATGGTCATCAAAGCTATTCAATATTTTAATTGCATACAGTTTAGCATATAATTTTAATTGTGTTTAGATCCTAGTCCCCTGCATTAGAGATGCAATGTGAAATTTTCTTCATAAGAAGTTATACATACTTAACTATTGTGATTTGGGATGCTTTAAAAAAGACTATTACTACTTACATTCCATATTTCCAATATTTCTTAACACAATTTAGCTTTCTAAATATGTACTTTAAGACATATCCAGGGAAGTCTAACTCACTGATTCACTTGCCTTCATGTTTTCATTTACTGAAGGAAAGTGAATAATATACCAGTTTTTGAACTTATGAAACCCTCTCCTGTTTTTGGGTAAGTGTTCTATTGCTTGAGGCCATTATCTAGTAGCTCTTAACAATCAAGGACATTGTGACCAAGATTTATGACAAAACCCCAAAACATCTGCTCTGAAGATTTTATGCCTTTATTTTCAACACAGCATTACCAAATGTGATGCACGCCTCTGACCCTTTTAAAGTCAGACTATCACTCTCCAGCACTGCATACATTCAGTTTGTGCAACAGATCTCACAATGAAGGCAGTTAATTTGCCAAGAAATAGAACTCATTATAGCACCTCACAGTGCCGTGATTTTATCCAGCTGCAGTTAAGGACTACGAATTTCATCAAAAGGATAGGATAGACTAACTTTAGACAAGACGGGTGAACACACTGCAGGAAACAGCTGAGTCCTGGTGAGCCTCTATACATGCACAAACAGAGTAAATAGAGCACATACAGGTGAAAAAGTGGATGGGGGGGCAAGGGTGGAGGTGGCAGTTTGCCATATGAACACATAGAAAGTTAATTATATGTTAGTATGGTCTGCCCTTGAAAGGATCACATCCTCCTTTGTTCCTAAAGAGAATCCATTGCCGAGTTTATCATACACAAAGTGCTTAAATTTATTGTTAGCTTTGCTAGTAATTTAGTTGCATAATAGGCTACAATAAGATTAGCCCAAATAAAGGCAATTAAGAAGTAATAATGGGTAAAATTAAGTGCCTTTTTTAAAGCAGATATCAAAATGAAGTAAATATTCTCAGAGAGCAAAATCATGTAAGGAGTTATGATTGAACTCAAGTATCTTAAAGGTCTTTCCAGTCTAAATGATTCTGTGACTCTGTGAATTCTTCTAAGTTCATTTCTAAAATGCCTCAGTAGTGACTACATTAAGAGCAATTTTTGCAGTAAAATACAACACATGCAAGTCCTTTCCATATATTTAATTAAACACATAGTAAACAGAAGGCAATTGATTGGCTTCCAACCTTACTCATTCTCTGATACTGTGATTCTGTGATTTGCATTTTAACTAATTTACAGTAATCCCTCAAATATCACAGGGATTGGTTTCAGAAAGATGCCGCAATAAGCAAACTTAAAAAACTGCAAAGTAGCGGTAAATATGGTAAATACAGTAATTCTGGTAAATATGGTAAAGCTGAGGGAAAAAAAACGTGATGTATTGAAGTCATGAGTGGTGAACTGTGAAGTAGTGAGGGATTCCGGTCACTCCACAGTAAATTAAAAGATTGTTTCTGTGAAGGGGCGAGAACACTCCCTTCTTGACAGGAACCTTGTGCAGCAGTGGAAAAGTATGCATGATGCCACATTGGAGCCAGTTTTCAAGATTTCAGTATTGTGCCTCTAATGATAAGCACCATCAAAACTGTGAGGTAAGTGGCAAGAAGCAAAGGTCAAAGTTTTCATAGAAAGAAAATACGCTTTGCTGTATTTCAGAAATACACACATCAAAGTAACTGATAACTTCTGTATTAATTTTGCATGGCAAAGCTGCTGGTAGCAGGGAGGCTACAAGGGTGGCTTCTGTGACAGACTGGTAGATTTCCCCATGTCTAAGAGAGCCAATGCCAGCTGGCTCCAGGCCAGACTCACCATTGCCAAGACTGGGCCCATCAGGGCAGTGCTAGTGTATCTGGGATAACAGATTTAAGAAAGGGAAAAAGTTACTGTGCAACAGCAGCTGAAAGAGAGGAGTAAGAAGAATTGAGAGGAATTGAAGAGGAGGTGGCACGGGAGT
>WEKX01029487.1:0-11985 GCA_013390025.1 Pitta sordida
AGTCTATAAAGGGCTTGAAACAACCTCTCTTGAGGTGTAGGCTGCCTGGGTCATCTCACTTAAAGCCTAGTGAGCTCCCTAACTGGAGAATTATGTAACTTGGCATACTTTTCAAAATGCCACCTGCAACCAGCAATTTTACCATAGAACACTTTACATCTTAGCAGAAAGACCATTGATGAGTGTTTTGTCTTTCAGCTTTGTTGGGACTCACTGACGGGGCCTGCCATGCTCCGAGCTCTTTCCCATGAAGGAGGGGATTTGTCAGCTGTAGGAGTGGGCTTTGTCACCATTTCTCAGAACTAGGCAGGAGTTAAGCTGTGAAAGGCTTGTGAGCAAATCTGTGTTACAGACACAAAAGAGAGAAGGCAGGAAGCACTGCGTGCTCAGAAGATTAGAGAATACAGGAAAGGTCAAGACCAGGAGAAGTGAATTCATGAACTGTTGAAGATCGACACCGTGCAGAAGATTCCCAGCTGGGTTGCCCTGAGGTAAACGCAGGAGGCCACGTCTGTGGGCCACTTAGAGGACAGTTACAAAAGTCAAGATTTGAGACAAGGTAAATCAGTGGGTGTTCTTAAGTCGTAGTTAAGCACATTTGGGAGGAATGGCATTGAAGTTAATCCATGAAGATACACAGTAAGTTAGTGTAATTGCAAAATTTGGTCTTACTGTGCCAACTCTGGCCTGCACAGGAAACTGTAGTTCCCTCCTTTTTGTCCCTGACCCACAGAAGTTGGTTAAAAGCCAGAACCCTCCATGAGGTTACTGTGAGGCAGAATGACTGATTTGTAACTCCTTTGGCACTTCTAGTTTGAAGTTAGAAAGTTCACAGGACCATAACCCAAGCTGAAGCTTCAAATGGATGAATCATCTGAAGAATGAACTCTCAGTATTGGAACCATTGAATCTATTTGATAATTTAAGTGCCTGTAACTTTGTACTGTAAGTCTTGTTCTTGATAACTTTAAAAAGGGAAGTTATTTATACAGTGTGTTTTGTGCTTCAGTAAAAAAAAAGCCAACAAACACCTAGTCCTGGTACCTGTGTACAGTTAGATACACGCACACGCCGTAGTCGAGATTTGAAGAAAAATTCTAAGGAAAATACTAAAATTGACAAAAAACTGTTAAAACTTCAGATTGATTTATGCCAGATGGTTTGCTGTCTTAAAATATTTACCTGGAGATTGTTTTGATATGAGTTTAAATTTCTTTTGAAAATACAACTGATAAAAACCAATGTAACACAGAACTAATGTGATTTGTGAACAATTACAAACTTCTAGCATCTTCCTTTTTTTGTTTTAATCTTGTAGTTCCCATAATGTAAATGGTCAGGCAAAAGATTGCAGTATTTTTATTTTCTATCGTGATGTACAGACTTTATTTAACAGTTCTACATATTTTATAGAAAACTAGCTATTTTGAGGGACATTTTTTTTTTTAAATAAAGTCATTACTTTTGTTTAGTAATGCCTTTAAGTATTAATATGTATTCTGGCTGAGAAGTTCATAGGTGTGTCAACTATGGTTTTAACTTATTTGAAAACAGCAAAAGATATTTGATACTGTGCCACAATCCTCATGATAAAGGGCTTTTTAAAAAAAGTTTCTCCGTCCATTGCCAAGAAATATATGATGATTTTGAGATTGTGAATCATGTCTTTGCGCTTAATTTTTGCACAAGTAGCTGGAAAATATTTGGTATAAGCCAAAAAAAGTAAGGGATAAGCTTTTTTTTTTTTTCCTTCTCTAGGATTTTTATCAATAAAAAAAGGAAGAAATGTTTATGTAGGTGCCCTGCTAGCTTAAACTTGCCAAGCATGGATGTCTGTTTAAATTAACCAATGCCTATTCAGAATAGTTTGTTACTCCTTTTAGGAGTTCCCACATTATTATTTGATATAAACTCGTTTTGTGGGGGTTTTTTTTAGTTCATTTTTGCCAAGTCTTCAGGAAACCGCAGCTGCAAGTATGAATTTCAATAATTCTTAATTTTTTACTTATTTTCTCTTCCATTGTTTAGGCATTTGCAAGGCAATAGGATGGTGATCTTTTGTTAGACATCGTAGTACCTAAATTGATTTATGCATTTACTCTAACACAGAGTGAGCTGACTGCTGCAAAGATGATTTTTTTGAGAGAAAAAGAATCTTTTTGCCTTAAATTCAGTTTTTCAGCCCTTCAGTTCGCACTCAGATGTATCATGCATATGTAGTTCGTACTGTCCTGAACAGGAGCTTCCTTGATTCCCTGATACTCCACAAAATGTTGACACTGGAGTGTGTGGTTGCATAAAGCACTTGAGCACATACCTGGCTTCCAGGCAGTCACTCACTGTTTGGAGCCTTGAGTGTGTCTGTACTGACCTTTTAACAATCACTACCCCCTTGATTTTTACATAATTTGGCATAATTAATGCTTAGGCTCTAAAGCTAACTTGTTGCTTTATGCAATACTGTCGAGTTCAGAAGCCTTTAAGGTCAGGGAGGGTAATACAATTCTTCTTTGGACTGTGATTGATCTCATTTTGTTGGTCAAAATTTGGAGCATTTGTCATCCAAAAAAAATCCTCCAAAACTGACAAGTATGTTTTCTATTCTTTTCATTTTTTTAAATACAAAAATCAAGTGTGTGGAGAACATCTTGGGGAGTATCAAGACTGTGCCTTGGAGGTTCTTAAACGCTCATATGGTGGGATTTTTTTGTGTTTCTTTAACCTTCTCCATGTGATTTCAGTTAAATGAAATATTATTTGAGTCACTTAGGTAATTCTTACTGTTACACCATTTGAAAGGAAACTTTTTGTGTTCCTAGTTAACTTGTAAATTCCACAGGAAACATGATGTTCCTACAGAAGGACGTAGGCTTACATTTTGAGTTTATTCTGAGTTTTAGTAAATGAAATTTTTCATCAAGAAACATACTGTTTTTCTAATATACATCAGTTTTCCTCAATTATTTTCTTAATTAGTATTTTTTGAGGTCTTGAGTAAAATGTAAAGTTATTTTAAATTACCTCTACAGTAGTTTTGAATCAAATTTTAGATCTTGATCCAAATGACCATTTGAATGTGTTTATAAAACAAATCATTTGGATACATTTCATGTCTCCATCTTCACAGAGTGCATTTTAATGGTCAAAAATGTTTGAAAAGCAGAAATAAAAAGTTAACAAACATTCTTTTGCTATTGCAGATATTTTTAAAGGGAAGTTACATGCTCATCTTCTGTGAAATATTAGAATAATTTATCCCTTCCTCATTCTCCTGACAGTGCCTCTGAGTCAAAAGTCTTTATCCTGTGCCCACAATCCTTAAACCAAGTGGGGGTGATGTCTGAGAACAGCTGGCAGTGTTGCAGGACATGGTGCTTTCTGGAACCATGGTGTATTAGCCTTGGTTGTACAGCAGAAGTAGAGTGCACATTACTTCTGATTTTTTGACAAATCTAATGTAATTGTTGCTTTGTAATGTTTGACTGTTGAATGCAATTATAGAAGCCCACATCATGTAGTGACATTTGTGCTCTGACATGACATGCCCAAAATGAAATGTACTATATTGTATACAAGAAGAATAAATAACATTGTAGTTAACCTAGAGAAGATGTAAATAAAATATGGAAGAGGAGTGGAGCGAGACAAATGGTCACACTCTTGTGTGTTATATGCCAGAAGTGTAGAATACTACTTTAAAAATGTAACACACTAATGTATTTTGTACAGCATCTGCTTTAGAAGGTGCCTTATTGAGTTTACCATGAATTGCTTGTTCTGTACACAGATTATGTCCAATGTACCATTTTTAAGTAAATAACCTTATTTTAGTACACATTAGTAATGTGTTTTGTTACTATAAGATTTTGCCTTAAAAATGTAATTTGAAATCATAATACTGTAACTAAATAATTCCCTACTTTTTAATACCTTGTTTTATGGTTTTTTTTCCTCCAACAGTCTTTGAATCAGTTCTAAATGATCACTTTTATTGATCAGTGATGTTCAGAATTGCTCTGTTAAGTTCAGGCTCTTAATTCCTTGCACTAAATTTGGGTGGAACAACAAAGCCAGTGTTTCCTTCACCTAATTTTTATCCCTGTCTTACAGCTAAGCCAGAAACAAGAAAAAAATTAAATAATACTTTTATTCAAACATATGCAAGTCTGCTACATGCTGATTTTATCAGTATAAATTTGCCTGAAGTTCATCAAGTAAAAAGAGAAAAAAGAGTGGGGGATTTTGTAGCTGCTTTTGGTTCCCTCTGTGTACAAAATTCTTCTTGTGTAGTAATATCCAAATTAAGAGATTGGGCTTAATGTAATAATGTAATAACTGCAAAGTTATACAGGTGCTTCTGAGTAGCCTGCTGAATTTACTGTGGTTTTCATGATTCAAGCAAATGAGGAGGAGTCGGGGGGGATATCTCACCTGAGAATACAGTTACACAAAGTGCCAGAAAATGTGTTTTCTCATTGCAGAAATCTATTGGCTTCTACTCTCCACAGAGTTCACTTTTAGTTTTTAAAGGGGAAACAGTAACATCAATTTCTGTTCTCTTTTTGCCTTTAGTCAGGAATAATATTAGATGTAAATATATATTTGACAGTGGCTAAAATGTTCTGATGCTATCTCAACATTGTATAAACTGATCCTAGTACATTATAAAGGTAATTATAACCCTTTATGTCTTTCCCTTGTACAATCAAGTGTTAAATTCTTGCAGTGGAGTTCTGGAAAGTACAGTGGAAGACTTTTTTTCTTTAATACATAATACCAGGAAATCGGGCTGCATGAGGATTTGTTCTCCTTACAATCTCCTTGGCAAAGTAAACCCTTTTCCTGTGGTTGTGGATATTATGTAGTTTGTGGAATGTCTTTGCTGATTGCACTGATCATGGTTGGATTTAATACTGAGATTTTGTATTAGGGGGACATAATGAAACGACTGTGGGTAACTGTTTGCACCTGTCCTTGTTTTAACCAGCAGTTTTTTCTCCCCAGTGTTGTTTCGTGACAGGACCACAGGGTGATGCTGCATCCTAAAGACAGGGCGAGCCGCTGGAAAAACATGGAGAGTTCTGATAAGTGAAAAAAAGTTCTGCTGCCTGCTAATAATCAATATCAAAATGTTATCCTTCAGCTATGGATATTTTTTACCTCCATATAAAAATGAGCTTGCATCACTATCTAAGAACTGAAACAGCTCTGACCTATCCAAACACCCCCATGAATATTTTGTGTGCAAGCCAAAAAGCCAACTGAGTACGTAGTTAGCAAATTGAATCACAACCTTTTAAATAAATTGCAGAAGTATCACAAATTTCACAAATGATCAGATGTAATTCCATTAATTTCCTTAATCCCTTCAGCAGCTTTGTCTTCACATCTCCCCAAAACACCCCTTTGGTCTTTCTCCCTGGTATTAGTGCAGTAAATACCAGGTGTGAGTCTGAGCTGGGAGACGACCACTGCCGTGGGCTCACCACCTCCTGAGCCTGGTTCATGAGAGGTGACCTTCATGGGCTTCAGGAAGTGCCTGGATGTGGGTGTCCCAAGGATGGGTGACTGCAGCATTCAGGCATTGCTGGACCTACATAAAGCAAAACTGTTTCTATACAAAACAGTTGGCACTTGGATTTAGAATTGAGTAAGGAAATCATAATGGAGAAGAAAAAACATTAGGAGACTTTAATTTTAAAATATAAAGTACTATAAGATACTGACATTCATAAAGCAGCAAAAGTTTCAGTAACAAAATGATTCCATGGAGGGACTAAGATGGACAACTTTCTATCTTATAAAGCTTAGTGGTTTGATTTGGAAATCCAGAAGCTTGAAGAATTGGCAGTGTTTTCTGACAGGTTTCTAGGAAGCTTTTATTTTTTAATGAGTCTCAGATTGACAATACATGTGTCTGTATCGTGGAGTGACCGCACATTCCTGTGCCTGTTCGTGCTTGGGCATCAGGCAGGTCGGTCTGGTCAATGTGCTGTGAGAGAAGCTGAGGCAACTTGTCTACTCTCACAGACAGGTCTTCCCAATGCCTGTGATCAGCTTCAGGTTGTTTTTTATATTTGGAAATTCCCCTGCTCTTAATCCACTGGGCCAACCAATAGCTATGTTTTAGATTATCTTCATTAAATTGGTTCCTCTAGTCTGCCTAGAAATGCCGGTCATGGTGGTGTGGCTGCATTCATCTTACCAAAAACCCCAAACATCCACTCCCCAAAACAATTCAAGATGTGGTGTAGGTGTAAGTTTATGAAAAAGCTGGTGTATTACTTTGAAAAAAACACATCCACAGTTCAGTGGCTTAATCATCTTTCTCTTGTTGCTTGAGGAGGAGGATGGGCTCCCTTACTTATGCAGCCAATAAGAGTGTTTTAACACAGTGTCTTTCATTAGTTTTTTTACTGCACGGTCTAAAAATGAGTCTTCCAGTCAACTGTGTCTTTTTTGCATATGCAGGTAGATAACTTAAGCACATATTTGAAGACCAGAAATATGAAAATGTCTTTATAGTAACATTTTGTTCACTCTGGAGTCAATGATCTTTGGACTCACCTGACGTTATTCTTCAATAAAAGTGGTAAGCACAAGGACACTGAACCTTTAGAAGTCCTGTCTGGATTAACTGCTACCTACCATGTCCTTTTCATTCCAGTTGAAGCTTTCTGTCAAAGCTTTAAAAACAATCAGTGTTCTAAATATATACATATCCCACATCTGTATTTAATTGTGGGACGTAGCTGGTAGCTGCAGAATTGGTATACACTGAAGGTGGTGTGTTCCTTGAACTTTCTTTACTTGAGCAGCACATTTGGCCTGACTGCCACCACAGAAGTGTCATTGAGGAGCACTGGCCGAAAAAACATCTGAGTCACCACAGCGTAGTTGCTTCGTACTGAAAGAACCCAATCTTACAGTTTGATGCTGCTCTTCATTTTCGACATTTCATTGCTTCCAGGTTTTTTTTTCCTCTTCCTTCCCTCAGATGTTTGAGCAATCTGTGGGACAGAAGATGGCACTGAGCTTGCAGGCAGTGTAAGACGTGGCTTCATCCCAGATAAACAGGGACACTTGGCCCGTTAATCTTGTGTGGAAATCAGCATTGGCCAGGAGGAGATGGGGGAGCGTTTGTCATTGTTTGCTTTGTTGGATTTTTCGGGATGGAGAGTAGCAATCTTCTCACCAAGTCAGTAGCTGAAACTGTTTCATAGTTTTATTTATTTCAAAAGATACATATTGTCTGCTTGTCAAACTGTTGCCTTATTGGGTGTTGGTACTAATGGGGGGGTTATAATAATTTTTTAGTTTAGCATTGCTTAAGTTACAAGTAGGTGGGGAGGAAACTCCTTAAGAGCAGGAAAAATTTATAGAAAAATGCTACCTTAAAAGGGTACAAATTACATAATAAGGATTTACCTATTTGTCAAAAATACTGGGAATTTTGAAGTGCATTTCAGTTTGGCAAATTTAATTGTTTCAATATTATTTTGTAAGGTATTGAGAGAGACAAAGAAAAATACCACAATACTTGAACTTTTTTAAAATTAAGGTCTTAGGGATGTTTTATTTGACAGAAGAAAAGTTTAGGATGTGACCAGAGATGGTCACTTTGAGATTTTTGGAAACTTAAAAAAAAAACCTCCCAAGGTTCAAAAATTCTACTGCTTGGTTTACTCTGGTTATAAATTTATATTCAACAATGAGAGTAGACCAATCAGCTTGCCTTCTTGCTGTTAATTTTGCTTGCTTACTTAGTTTTAAAATATTTACTAAATGCAGAAATCTGGGCTGAATTCATGATCATTTTCAAGCTTATCTTTAGAAATATACTGCATTTTAAATAACATTTTTAGAATATTGTTGACATTTTCCTAATGTCTAAATGTAATTCATCCTAACAATATTAATACTATTAAACTTTTGCAGTGTAGTGAAATACAACAGAGGCCCAGAAACAAAGACTGAGTCGTTGACAAAATTCTTGCTTGCAAATATCAGCATGGAGTGAATCTTACTGGATTAGACAGCTCTCTTCTAGTGTTCCTGTTGTGCACAGACTAAAACACTGGAGTGAGTTGCAGAAGTGTCCAAGACAGTCTGTGACTACCTGTTGTTCACAGAGAACTGAAAGGTAAAATTGCCCTGGGTTCTGAGGTAGCATTCACAAAACATGAGAGATGCTCTATGCAGTCCTTCCTAAAATCCTTTCCTTGCCAGTGGTGAGGATATTTCCCATGGGAGGATATTCTTTTGCCAAAGGAAAAAAGTATTTGGGAATGTGTGTGCTGATACATTTGGAGTCCAAACCATTAGCTTTTCTTGTGAAAGAAAATCCCATTGCTGCTCATAAGCAACTAATCAAAAGCCAAACACTTCCAGAAAAGAAGCATGAAGACAAACCTAGGGTAGTGCTATGTTTAAACACATGCAGTAGGATTGAATACATCACAGATGAAGCAATAGTGAATGGATCCATTGCATCTATGGGAAGAGATCAATAAAATATCAATGTCACTATTCAAGTTTTAGATATTAGGAATCCACCCATAGTTGTCTCAGGTGGACTTCTTTTCACTACGGAGCCCTGCAGCAATTCAAAGCTTACTGTCTCCCCCTTCTCCATTTCTGCCATGGCAAAAGTAGTCATGGTGTTTCCATTTGGTGTTTTCTTCTGACTACTTGAGAGAGTTCTTTTATACCCACGGCTAAAGGAGAGTTGCCCCAGTGCTGGTCCTGAGCTAAACTCCACAGAGATGACAAACAGGTAGATGCCTTTATGTGGTGCTTTAAAGTGTCCGTGTTCAGGGAAATAGCTGTTTCCATAATTGAAGTACGTTTCATTGAACCTCACAGTTTTTTCTTTATCCTTTCCTTCTGAGAAACCCACATGGAATGCCACCAAGGAGTCTGCAAAAGAAAGAGGAACAGGATTTTAGCAGTGAGTGAGCATTCTCTCCCCAGGGTCATCAGGATTGGAGATAAGGTGAAGCCCTGTCAGGCCTGATTTTCGCATGTCTCTTTGCAGGGCTAAACAGTTGAAATGGGTATGTGGCTGGGATTAGATCAAATGGTTTCCTGGAAATACCTGAGCCACTCTACTTGGAAAAGTATAATGCTGAGACCACCTGGGGGGTGGGAAGATAGAAAAGGCAATTTTTGCTGTCCTAAAAATAAAATCAGTTAAAAATACATTATCTGCTATTCAGTCTTAACTGAAGTTTTGCAGCACAGATGCCTCAAGGGACTGAGTTTTGCTCTCTGTTATTTGTCTGGAACAAGGGCTGCAATCACAAAATCCAATGCTAAAGCTGTGGTGGTTGTAATTACCAGGTGTTTAAGGCCACATGTTTACAGGGAAAAGGAATGGTCAGTCCCAGTGAAGTAGAAGCTGGAAAAGTGTCTCTGAAGCTTAGTTTTAAGAGAGAGTTTGTGCTCTTTAGTTTCCTCCCTGTTCCACTTGAGCAAATTATAGCAGTTCATTGAATGTATCTGTCTACCTTGGGAAGGTTTGGGTGCTTTGAATATACTCTTTCCAGATTCAAGTAACAGGAAAAAGAAACAAGACCAGACAGCCTAACAATCCACATCAGCTTCCAAAGGTGCTACTGTGTTAACATGAGCATCTGCAAACAAAATTTGTGTTCTAACCATCCCAAGTTGAATCAGTTCAAGGTCAATTTCCCAGCAGCTATAATGAGTTTAATTTTATTGGAATCAAGCAAAATGCAGCAGAGTATCAACTTGGTTCTCACTCAAACTGCTTATTTTGATGGTGGGAGAGGACATAACTATTGTCAGAAATTCTCCCTCCAGCATCCCACAAGATACCTGACAGGTCTCATAACTAATACGATGTGATTGTGGAACTTGCAGCCGGATCCGTCAAGAAGCTAGAACTGCGCATGAACAAGTAAAAGAAAAGAACACACCTTTTTCCAAAAGTTCAGTCTGCACTGTATTTCTTCCACTTATCATTTGTGTATTTTCTCTGGGCTTCTCAGGCCTTTTCTTGTCCCTTTGCTTGTCATGACCTTTCTGTTGCCTTCTCACTTTTCTGTTCAGCATTGACTGAATCTTTGTAACATCCAGGCTTATATTTGAGGCAACTAATCCATTACTTCCAAATATCTTTTTAAAAGTCAGCAGATGCTCATCCAGATTCTGCTTGATGGTTGCTAAGTCTGCGGAGAGAATTCCCACAGAAATGTTGAGTGGCTCAATTACATTTGCTATTGTATGATTGCAGCAAAAATTCACGTCGCTTCTGGATTCATGACTCTTGATTGCCAGGCTCAGGTGTTTGATATCATTCTTCAGAGTCATGATATCGTTATAAGTTGAGCTCTCCAAGGAGTCATCTTTGGCAGCCTCGTAGTTGGGTTCCATGTGTTCTCTGATGCTGCGTTGACTACTGACTTCATCTGGAGTAGGAGACGTTTGTGTTTCTTCTCTGGAGTGCTTAGGTGTATGAGCATTGTGATTATTGTGTTTGCCTCTCTCTGAGAGATGAAATCTCCTTAGAAGAGACTCTAAAGTCACATTGTGTTCTTGGAGTTTATCTGAGATATGTCTGAGAGACTCTTGAAGCTGAAATACTGATGGTATTAGGAGACTAAAATCATCTTCAAACAAGACATCAATAAATTCATCTTTCAGTAAAGCCTCCAGTGCTAGTTCATGTCTCTTCGCATCTTCCAAAAGAGAGCCAAAAGAACTGTTGAGATACTTGATGTGCCGATGACTTTCTTCATCTTTCTTCTTCATCAAGTCTATGTCTTCTGAAATAGCCATGACCTGTGACTGAAGCTGTCTGTTTTCTTCTTGACGGAGGTTAAGAGACAGATGGATAGATGGAATAGCTGAGGAGAGCTCTTCAATTTCATTCCTCAGGAGATCTCTGAAAACTGACTCCAAGTGCTTCATATCTTTTGGCTGGGTGTCTTCAAAGGAATAAGAGATATTCTTTGAATCTTCCTCCAGTACATCAGCATCAGAAGATATTCTCTGGCAATTACATTCCTCCATGTACCTCCACAGTTCTGAATAGTTTTCCTGAAGGTTTGAGAGAGTGTAGTTGAGCTCTGATATCTGCCTCTCCATTGCTGCACTGTTTTCTTCCATAATAACTGATTTCTCAGTTAAAGTTACTGTAAGGTCTTCTGGCCTATGCTTCGAGATATTTTTTTGTAACCCCTTAAACCACTTCTCTAAAACTTCAATATTCTGAAAGGCCACATCTGTGTCCATGTGAAGTTCTTTAAGCTGCTTTGCATGCCCTGACAGAATGTCATTTATTTGTCTGATGGTTAACTGGCTCTTTTCATCTTTGGGACCGTGATGTGAAGAGAGTTCTGTTAGTTTTTTTTTCAAAGCCTCCACTTTATTTTCAAGATTGTTTTGCTCTTGTTTCATGTTTGTAATACTGTTGTTCAAGGCTGAGAAATGGGACTGCTGTATCTTATGAAACTTCTTGAGCTTTGTGTCTGTATCTGCCTTGATCATGCTGAGATTGTAGTGACTGCTGGCCTGCTGCATGTGCAGTTCATTCTCTAGATCTCTTTTCACCTGATCAACTTTCACTATGTTTTCTTGGACTTTTGATTCAAATTTAGTTCCCAGTTCCTGGAATTCCTTCTTGGGCACCGTGCTCTCTTGGAATCGTTCTATGCTTTTCTTGTTGGCTTCCACATCATGGGACAGGTTTCTTACTATGTTGGAGAGGTTGTGTAAGCTTCTGTTGAAACTTGCCCAGATCGGGTTAAAATGTTTCCTTAGAAAATTCTCCACATGGGGAAACAAAACTTGCTGCAGAAGCCTTCCCTGTAGATCTGTTAACAAAGTTTAAAAAATAATTAAATTAAAATTCTGCTTTTGGAACACAGTATAACCAGGTAACTCAAGTATCCATTTTTCTATACTAGATGCCACCTCACTCCCCAGAATCTGACATGGTAATTGCAAAAATATTTGCAA
>WEKX01029487.1:11993-101376 GCA_013390025.1 Pitta sordida
TACCCTAGTTTCTTTAAATCAACGTTACTATAAAACTCATGGTGTCCATAAGTCTGCAGACAATAACTTAGACTTTCCCATTTAAGTCTTAAAAATTATCCCCTTTGAAAGCCCTAGACAGGCAGTTTTGCAAGTGGCCGTAACTGTCCGATTTCCCAACAGTTATTAGTTGGTGAGCTCTTCCTTTCTTTGACTGTCTTGTAATGTTGTTCTTTTTCTGATGCTTTCTATTTCACAAAGTTACACAGCATCTTAACAGCTGAATATTCCAGGCCAGGAGTACATATCTTGAAAAATCTGTGAAGTTCCTGCACCAGGTGTGAATTATGCTAAGGCTTGATTTCTAACTTCACAATTCACACTTGAGCGCCTTGAATTTCACTGAGTACAGTATTCTGTATCATTAGAAAGTGTTTCTGCAAGCCAGTGGCTCACAATAGTAGGTCAAATTCAGTTGATCTTTTGTTCCCCACTCCTACATATGGCAGGAATAATGTTCCGGAGAAGGGTAAAATGTCTGATGTTCCAGACATGAGAGTATTAGCATGAGAAAGAAAAAGGACAAAAAACAAATCTAAACTCTGCATCCCCATAGAAGAGATGCCAAATAGTAAGCTTTACCAATTTTAACTATAAAGCAACCTCTTTATTCTGTGGTTAAGGCACATTCTGAAATCTACCTTTCATCTCATTTCCCATTACTCTTTGGTTCATTCATTTGCATTGGGATTGCACCCATTTTTTATCTCTAGAAGCAACCAGCAGATGTAGGACTATCAGGGTGTTTTTGCTTCCTGGTCTGCCTGGTTTCACAGGCTGATAATGCTGCATCAGACCTCTCACCTGAATTGCTCTGGTTCACTTCTAACACCATGCTTGTACCGTTGTTTTCAAATAGCCTCTGTAAGTCACCTAAGTTGCTGACTGCTTGATGAATATCACTTTGAAGATCATCCAGTAAAGCCTCATGATTTTGAATGACTTCGAACATTTCTCTGGAATCCACTGATGTTGACACTAGTCACAAGATTGAAAAAACAAAGTCATGCAACAGGGTGCAGCGACCAGGGGACAGGTATTCATACAAGACTTCTGAGAACACCTGTCTACTTTCTGCTCTGAAAATTTTGCAGACGTTTAGGGGATCTGTTGGTTTATGGCACCTTGAATTGCAAAATCTTTGTGAAGATTTTTTCGATAGTGATGAAAACCTAATACATATATAAATACTTGCAGAGAACTTCAGCCACAATAGTCATGATGGCAATAAAATATTCTTAATTAGAAATCTTACCGTGTTATTTTGGAATACTAACTCCTTTTAAGCTAAGGGTTAACAATCCAGAATAAAAGGAGAGGATGAAAGAGCAATTGAGGCATTCCACTGAGGAATCACAAGCACAATGTGTGTCAGAGCTGACTCGCATAGAAGCTCTTTAACTGATGTTATTCTAAATAAATTCCTGTGAATCTGAGCTGCAGATTTCAAAGTGTACACTGGGAGCTGCTGAAATTGGTGTATTCCAACTGTGCCATCCCAGGGGCCTCTTGCCCTCCAGGGTTACCTTTGACCTTCAAAATCTCAAAGGTTTTAATTTTTTTTTAATGTAGTTAAGTTGTACAAACCAGCTGCTTACTCACTCAGTGCTGAGAGCATAATGTAAAGAACACTCTCTTTCAGAGCTGAAATACTACCCTGAAGCTATTTCTAAAAGACACTTGATAGCACTTCAAACCACACCATATCCCAGGTGGTAAGGGAAAGTCCTTCTTGGTACTGAGACTGGGGTGCTTGGGATACATATCTTTATGGTATCTCCTAACAGTAATCTCAAAGCTGCTCAGGGGCTGTTCTAAAAGAGCATTTTGAGTGGATGGTTTTTCTGATAGACTTGTGAGCATGATGTGCTTTCCTATGAATCCACGTGACAGAGCAAAAATTTAACATCCATGGCACCGAAAGGTGTAAAGCTCTGGACCAGCTGGCATTCTCTGGAGGTATTGCTGATCACCAGAGATCTTTGAAACTTCTGGATGCTTTATCATGAGCATTCATGTTGTGTTATAGAAAAAGCCCTCCTTTATGCCTTTGTTTCAAAGCTTTCACAAATAATGCTTCCACCAGAGAGATTGTCCATAATTCATCATGTTAAACTGATTAATTATTTTTTTTCTTCTGGGCAGTGACTGAGAGGTAAAATGGTGACAAGCCAAATAACTTCAAGTACATACTGTGATTTGAAAACTCTTCTTCTCGTCCTTCATTTTCAGTTCCTGGCACCAGAATAAAATTAGGATCTGCAATTGAAATGTAATACAGCTGTGAAAACGTTTTAGATGCAGAAACTACTACAGTTTAGCAAGGCAACGCAGAGGAATTGCATGTGTAGTGTAAGTGATGTGGAGACAAGCTTTTGGGGGAAAGAACATCTTGTGTGGAGAACTTACTTTCCTTGCACTGACATACAACACTGGATATATGGTAATGCTGTGCAGTAGTGTGGAGGATTTTAACTCGTGCCCAGTTATTGCTCCTAAGAAATAAATCTATCTCAAATAGGTGCTTCCTTTTTTAAACTTCTCTGGAGATCCCATCTAAAGATCTGCAAATTCTTCCTCCTTGTTCCACAGTTACCTGAACATTCTGGTGGCACCAACAGTGAATGATACTGTAGAAATGAGGGGATAATGGTGAGGGAACTGGTTTTGGTCAGTGGGTGTAACAAAAGATAGACCTAACTAGAAACGCTGTGTTTGGTAATATCTGTACAACATTGTAAATTAAGGGCACCACCTAGAGATAAATTTACCAATAAAAGCTATCTGTGAAGAAAAGCAAAACCTAAAGAGATATTTATCTGGAGTCTCTAGGTGAGTTAGACATAGACTGAAAATTTTCAGTTTGCCTTTTCTGTTATGGTTGCCTTCATTGCTAGAAGGAATTAAGGCGATTTTATCCATTTAAATACCCTTAATTCCATTTAAATTCTTAAATCCGTTTAAATTCTGCTTTTCAAGTATTATTTGCTAAATCCTGCCAGTGCTACTTTTAAACCATCATTCAGTGTTTAAACCACTCTGCCTCCCCTCTCTTATTTGGCCGTTGCACAGACCATAGAGTCATGAAATGGTTTGGGTTAGAAGTAGTACCTTAAAAACCATCAAGTTTCAATCCCCTCATCATGGCAGGGAACCTTCCACTAGACCAGGTTGCTCAAAGCCCCATCAAGGTCCAACTTGGCCTTGAACACTTCCAGGAATGGGGCACCCACAGCTTCTCTGGGCAACCTGTGCCAGTCCCTTATCACTGTCATATAAAGAATTTATTCTTAATATCTAAACTAAACCTGACCTCTTTCAGGCCATTCCCCCTTGTCCTGTTACTACATGTCCTTGTGATAAGTTCCTCTTTATTTGTCTTGCAGCCCTTTTAGGTACTGGAAGGTGCTCTAAGGTCTCCCATGAGCCTTTTCTTCCCCAGCTGAATAACTCCTGCTCTCTCAGCCTGTCTCCACAGCAGAGGTGCTCTAGCCCTCCGATTATCTTTGTGGTCTCCTCTGGACTCACTCCCAACAGGTCCGTGTCCTTACATTTTGGGCCTCAGAGCTGGATGTAATACTCCAGGTGGGCTCTCAGGAGAGCAGAGGGGCAGAATCACTTCCCTTTGACCTGCTGGCTGCTTTATTCTGATTTAATCTGGCAAACTGCTCATAGGGACGTTTCACATACTACTGTTGCCTTCAGGTGTCACCAGTTTCTACCTGGGATTTGGCATTCCTAGATGGGCTTGTCTAGATGGACATCTGACAGGTTCCCTGGGCAAATGAGTACCTCTCTCTGTGTGTAAAGATTACAAAGGTTCCATTGACAGAGGAACAAGTAGCTAATAGGTACTGTATAACTACTAATTGCAGCTAATTACAGCTAGTCCTCCTCTCAAAGGATCAGTGATTTGGGAAACAGCAGACCAAAGAAAACAGGCTTCAATTTTGAAAAAAAAAGGAGAAACAAGTAGGCAAACTTATTTCTTGCCATTGTGCCTGACATTGTCATTCATTTTCACAGTTCTCTAGCTTTCCTTACCATGCTGTTCACAGTCCTTGCCAATATATCCAGGGCAGCATTTCCACTGCAAAGACTTCAAAACCTTCTGTTTCACTTGATAGACTGGCTTCAGAGCTGTCCTGTACCTGTGGAGTAAGGGTCTGGGCATTAGATTGGAAGTTATTGGAGCTGGCAGCACTTGGGATAAATCCAGTGGCTCCAGCACCAGCCTAGTGCCAAGTGTGTGGCTAGTGCAGAAACATCATAATCTGTATTCCTGCTACTGCAAAACATACGGGCAGTTCACAGCAATTGTTTTCTTTACATAATATTGTTTTTCAGGATTGCTGTCTACAGCAGGAGGTGTGTGCACGTCCTTCCAGGCAGCCAGAGTAGAACTGCTCCTCAGTGAGCAGGACTCCAGTGTTGTGCCTCACACTTCAGTGTCCTTTCCAGACACCCTGGCACTGCTCTGGCTGAGAAATGTCACAGATGGCAAATTTCTGCCTCTACCAGAAACACAACTGTAATATTTATTGTAATAGAGTCCTGATGAGTTGCAGAGAAAGTTTTATTTTTAAACAAATATTCCAAAAGTCACTGTTACCAAGGAAGATACAAATTTAAAGGTTAAAAATTGAAAACTCTCCTGGGCATAGTGATGAAACCTTTTTGTTGTTCAGAGAAAGAGAAATTAATTGTATGTATTAGCAAATAACAAAAACATTTTTGCAACAAGTAACTCCATAGATGTGAGGACATGTAGATGATTATTAAATATTTAACACTTCAGAAGTGTGTGTGAGTCCATGTCTCCTAGCTTAAAAAAATGTACCTTAAGATGCACTATTGGCCTTCACCAGTACTCTTTGATCAGCCAGTCCTTGTGAAAAGTGTGAGCATCTGGGCAACTACCGTTCTCTGACTCCTGCCATGGAAATGGTCTTGCTGGTGGCCACAGAGAGAGATTTAAGTTACGTGTGTATATTATGACCTGAGAATCATGGAAAAGGAATGATCTCTGTATGTTTTCTGAACATGTGGGAAGATTTGAAAAAATACTTAATCACCTTGTAGTCCTCTTCTTGATGGCTTGGAAAGGCAGTTGTCCTCCCAGGTTACTTAAATGCCTGATCACCTTAGGTACATAAATCAGACCCTACAACACTTTGGTATTAAACTGGGGTTGATGTTCATTTTAAAATGTGTCGTTCAATGCTATTGAAGATTTTGTTGTCTCCAGTGGTTTTATTTAGGATACTTACATGATCTTCTGGCAGTCTGGGGTTCCGTTTGGACAGGGCTGTTGGGAGTTGACAATGTACTTCTCCTTCATGCAGGCTTCTATGTATGTTACCAGCCGGGACTGCGTGAAGGAACACCAGTTCCTAGTGAAAGAAAGACATGGGAAAAGAGTTTGAAGTAGATATTTTTAGGTCTTTGCTTGTAACAGTGCCAAGGAAGAATGAAATGCAGAAGAGCCTTCTATTTTTTATTTTTCCCAGCTGTATGATGAGGAAAGTAGAAAATGTTTCCTCACTTCTGCCTCCACTCCCATTCACTTGTTTTCATTTGAGATGTTTATCTGAGTTTGTTACGAAAGGGCTGATTGTCTGAACTTTGATGCATTAGTTCCATTTCCAGTCCTTTCACTTAGCAGGAGAAATTTCCAACCCATGATAACCTGCAGGTTAATGCCACTTTAAATGTCAAATTGCCTTTCTAGGCATGTTGCCATTTCAAATGCCTAATGACTGACTCATCAGGTTGAGGCAGACTGCTTCTAAAAACTTAATCCAACATAAACTCCATTAATAATGTCTTCCCTAGTGTTACTTCTTCAAGATAATATAGTAAGTGATTTGATTTTATTAATTAAGCTAGCTTTGAAATAATTTCTCCCGTCACCTGCAGGAAAGTAGTAATGGAAAAAAATAGGCTTGTTGTCTTGGGTTTTAGTTTTATGCTTCTAGCAAGGACAAGCGGGTTTTAATAGTCTGATTAATTTTCCAGGTCAGAATTATATAGTCAGCTATTAATCCCAGATTGTAGGTGAGCCGCTTCGTTTTCAAGAGTTTAAAGTCAAGACCTGGGAAGGATACTGCTGGCTGAGGTTTGATGGTTAAAATCCATGACCAGAAGGGACAGGATGTGAAGAGTAATAACTACAATGGAAACAGCTGAACTTTAGGATATTTTGGTATACTTTAGTGTATTTTTAAATGGGAATACAGGAACCAAATCTTCGACAATCAGCATATATGGAAAAAGTTTGCCCCTCTGAGAGAATTGCTGAAACAATGGGGAACTGAGGCCTGCACAAAAGCAGAAGCTGCAACTGCGGCAGCCAGGCAGCCAGGAGAAGGGAAGGAAGCTGTAAGGAAGCTGGAAACATCAGGATAAAAGGGCAAACAGCCCAGGCTAGCTGGGAACAGTTCACCAGGCTTGCTGGGACATAGCCTGTTTTGCTCCCCTGTTTAAGGTGATTTGAAATTTCAGCAAACACTCATGCAAGCAAAACTCTTCATCCCTTAGAAGCAGAAGCAAAGGCAGGAATCTGGTAAAGCCTGCAGCACTGGGAAGGCTGAACTGGAGTCTGCAGCCTTTTTTGTTATTTCAAGCCAAAACAACTTGTTTGTTGAGCTGTAGATTTAAGGCCTTTGATGACACCAGAACGAGGGCACGGCCTCAAGCTACACCAGGGGAGGTTTAAACTTAATGTTAGGAAGAGGTTTTTCACAGAGAGAGTGATTGCATATTGGAATGGGCTGCCCAGGGAGGTGGTGGAGTCGCCATCCCTGGAGGTGTTTAAGAGAAGACTCGATGAGGAGCTTAGTGACATGGTCTAGCTGGGGGGTGTAGGGCTGGATGATCCTGTGGGTCCCTTCCAACTCATAATACTCTGTGAATCTGTGAATCTGTGGAAAGTGACTGGGGGAGTTGTTTGGGCCTATGATCAGTGGAAGCCTTGGTTGTTGTGGGACTGGACCAGAAGTCAAATCCCCAAAGTTTTGTTAAAATATTACTCTTCCAGAGTCAAACACTGCCTGTGTCACTGGACCACTCAGTAAAAGCCATCAGACCAGCACACATGCTCTGGTGACATCTGCCTCCAAGGTCTGCTGAAACCTGCCAGGCTTTGTAAGGCTGCAATGCTTTTTGGTAATTAGTGCAGTTAAATAACTCTGAAACAGAGACCTGGTTTGTGCTTGGGTTTGGGCTGTCCTGTCTTGTGCTTGGCAAGGCATACTGGGAGAGGTTTTTCCCTCTCAAATGCTCTCTGCTTTTTTCCTGGGGAAATAAAGTGCCCGGGCGCTGTTGCTGGAGCTCACTGGTGTCGTTGCTAGGGGCAGGATTCCCTGCTCTGCCAGCGGGATGCCTGCCAGATCCAGGCAGGAGTCTGCATTCAGTATGGAAACCTCCTTTTAAAACAGGATTCTTTGGCTTTGGGGTTTTGTTCTTTCCTAATGAAAACAATCCACACCCTATGAATCATCATCTGGGCTGATTTAATTTTTCCCACCATATGCAGCTCCCAAACAAGTCCTTGGAGTCATGTAAGCCATACAGAGCTGAGCCAGCTGTTCATGTGCTTCAACGTGTGCGAGCAAGAATGAGGCACTGTGTGAGTGTGAGTGCTTTGGCTGTATTGCACATGTAGATGTGCACACACATGTGATGGAAAACACAAGGATTTCTTTTCAAACATGTTAACTAGAGGTACCTGATGGGCTTCCTGCTTGTAGAAAGGGGTTATATTCTGTCAGAAATTGAATCAGTGGTTGGTCTCAATGCCTGCTTTGGACAATTGCTGCATTATGCAGAATGAATAGCATGAAAAGAAAGGGGGAATTTGATAGACTCTCCATAGAGCCTTCCTTTAATGCTGGTCGCACTTCTTCATGGTTAATTTTCTTTACTATCTGTTCACTTTCTCGTTTGATCATAAAAGCAAGTTTGTGGACCTGCAGGGCTACATAATATGACGTTTTGGGTTTAATCACACAAATTTTTAGTGGTTTTGAGCTCTATAAAGCTTATCAAAATTTATTCTTTCCTCAAATAATTAGATAAGGCCTGTAATGAGCTGCAATATAGATACAGGTGCCCAAAGATGACACTTATTGCAGTATTTTTTGCACATCTTGTCAAATGCTTCCTTTAAGGAAACTTTGCTCTCTGTAACTAAAAATACTCCTTAACTGTATTAACCTTGAGGGAAAACACGTCATTCTTTGATGTTAAGTGCAACACTGTAAAAGACTGAGAAAGGATTGATCTTAAATTCAGGGAGGCCAGCAGGACTTCTGCTGGCACCAAAGGCTCTGAATCAGGCTATGAAATTTCAAAGAGCTGCTCCTTCACAAATAGGACTTTCTTTCTTCAGCTGGTTTGTGGAACACAGCAGCTTTGTGTTCTGCTGCTGCATTTTTTTCTCCTCTTTGTAACTATGTCACTTCATTCACTGAATATATAACCTACTTAACACCCTCTGCTTTTATTCCTTTAATACAGTTTCCTTTTGATGCAAGCTTCTGCTGCCAAGGAGAGAGAGGAACAGAAAGAAGCTGCTCATGTGAGGAGAGCAGAAGAGCTTTCTCTCCAATCTGGTGAGCACTGAAGTTTATCACAATGCTGCAAGTTAGAGCAACGCTGGAGGGAGCCCTAGCGAATTCAGGGCTACAGATGTTTCATTTGTTTAGTAGCTTTTCCTGGTTTACATTCCAAGCAAATTAATTCGCCCTTTTTAAACAAGGGAAAAATGTTTGAATAATTTTCTTTGCTAGACTGGGTTGGGCTTTTTCCTAGGCTTCATTCTAATTATTCTATTGCAATCTTACTGAACAGTGTCTTCATGTGCATCCATCCACTTCTGCCTTATTTTGATGCAAGTGTATTCTTATGTCTTAGGTTAAATATATCTGATGACAAAGCATTCTGTTTTTACGTAAGATTTAGCAAATGTAGGTTAGCTCAAGTTCCTTTTATTTGACACTTTCAGGTGTTTAAAAACTGGTACTAAAAGTGATTTTCCCTTACATTGGATAATATTTCTGCTTTTACTGAAATGTAGCAAAATGCAGACAGCTCTTTCTCTGATTCTAGAATTAGGCTGAGCCACCTTACATCATAGCAAACAAAAAAAAAAAACAAAAACCCACAGAACCAGGAGATAAAGTTAGATGTCTGCTCTGCAATAACTGGTGCCCAGATGAATAGAGTCTCTTTTCATACACAGACTGAGTGTGAGTAATGCTCCCCAGCTCAGCTGCCTACTTACTTTATTTTTCTTAGTTACATGTTCTTTTGATTAGCACTGCAGTGCATAATTTTAGATCTTTCCTAGGTCAGTGGAATTTTTACCTAAACAAAATCTTCAGGACTTCAGGATGTTGGGGTTTTTTTGTAAGTTTTGTTATTCCTTTGGCTGTACTAGCACAACGGAGTTGTCATTCACGCATCAGTTTCCTTACATTCCTATTCTCAAGGAAACCAGTTTCTATAATTACTTTGAAAACTCCTGTCTAGCCACCACTGGCAGTGTGAAAAACTTTCCAGGACTGTAACACTTCCCTATAGAGCACAAAAGGCACTAGATAAGCAATTATTGATGCTTAAACGTGCTACAAAAAGACAGGAGAGCAGTATGTTATTACAATTTAAAGGGATTTTCCATTGACGTGTGTAGAATGACTCCTGATTTATCCCAGTTGAAGCAGAATAAAAGAATGAGGCTTTACCTGTGGAATAATCTGGGTTTTCCTTCAGTGCAAAGTTTTCACTGACAAGAAAAAGCAGCCTCAGTAAACACTGAGGTAAAGTACCACATTAAAATTAGTCTAAGCTAGGACTGTGTATGTCAGTATTAAGACAGGCACATCTTATTTGTTATGGAATGCAGAAAATGTTCAGCTCTTGGAAAAGGTGCTGGCTCTCTAAAACAGCGTGGTGTGCCATGGGTTTTTAATTAGCAGACAGAGAGGGATGGCTGGTGGTCTGTCAGTGAATTTTCCAGCTTTCCCAAACAGTCAGCACCCCTGCATTAAAATCAGACAGCAGGAACTCTCCTATTTCTCTGTTTCCCTTAGGATGAGCAGAGCTCCCTCTCAGGCAGGGTCTGGGATCTTCCTGTGACTCATCCCATGAACCAGCCTTGTTTTCACTGGGGTTATAGCAGACTGACTGATTTGCTGTTCACCTTAACAAACTGGGCTGTGAAGAGTGACAGTGGTAGTTTAAACATGTCGGTTTCCATACAGTGCTGGAAATCTTCCAGAGCCCTAAACATCATTGCTTGAATGGGACTTTTATTCCAGTCATAGTGCCAGTTAGTCTATTATTAGTTGGGATAGTCTTGACCTGCAGAATGTCCCAAGAACCTCATGCAGTGAAGGCTTTCAGAACAAATCCAGTCCTAAACATGGAGCTGCACTGGGAGCAAGAGTTCAAGAGGCAGCAGGCTTGGCTGGGAGCTGATTTTGAGCTAAATCCAACTGTTGTACAAAATACTTTAGAGAAATAAACTCGAGAGGCTTTTCCTCTTGAAAAGCACCCACAGCCATTACCTCATTTATATTATTCTCCAAGCAAGAGAAGCTCTACAGCCAGTTCAGAGGGCAGCTTACACTTGGATTTCATCCTTCGGTTCCTGTAGGCTTAAGTTTATCCCTGGTATAGCCTGAGCACTCCTTTTGTTGGACCTTGACTGGAAGCAGGAATTGCAGCCAGTGGCCACCTACAAGCACAGCTGTGCTGATGCCAGTGAGTCAAAAATGTGCAGGAAGACAATCTTTCCAGATGGCACACACTCAGGATGTGGGCAGTGTGTGCTAGGGTTCACCCCTGTTCACTTATTCAAGGGGTGCTGACCTGCACAAGAAGGAAGATGTTGGATCCACATGGTGATAGTGCTGATGGTGGTTCTGTGGCTGTGCTGAAACAAGTGATCCCTTGCTATCTGCTGAAGAAGTTAATTGCTGCAGCTTGGAGTAATGAGCTGTGAAATAAATGAACCCCTTGGGCACAGAGGGCTTGGTAACCCCTGTACTGTGGAGCTCCGTCATTTGCATCAAACAAGCTCAAGGGGGAACTATTCCACCTGCAGCTGGGCAGCTCAGCAGCAGCCAAATATGTAGTGGAGATTCCCTGAAGTCCTGAAACGAGCCAAGGGCCTAACTTTGATAGGAAACCATTGCTTCTGTTAATCACATTTAGCTGCATTTCATCCAAACGATTTTATTTTAAGCGTATGTGCTGTGCTGATTTGGTAGGAAATTTCAGTATCCCCTAAGCTTCCTAGGAAAACCCCTGCCTTTTTTCAAAGAAATAGATGAGTCAGTGTGAAACTGGTCTTAATTAAATCAATGGATTCTTCCTGTAAAAGGGGACAAAAAATAATAAGGTATTAAGGTTGAACATTGTTATGACTTTCCTTAGAATAAAGCTGGTGTGGGTTTTCTCAGCTTGTCTGCACTTTGGAGGATGGTTCTGTTTTGACACACTGGGTAACCACGAGAAGAGTCCTGGTGCTTTGTGGCTTGATGGTGAGTTACATGAAGGGATGAGTGTTTCAGTGAGATAACACCTGGCTGGCATAAGGAAACATTCCTCTAATCTAGGGTGACTTCACAGAATTGTGTGTCCAAACCTCAAAATATGATGTAACATTAATGCAAATAAGTGTTTACTTATGGTGAAGATTTCTATCTTTCTTATTTATAGATAAAGTGATGGGGTTGGGGATTTTTTTGTTGTGTTTTTCCATTTTTTGAAGATAAATTCTAAGAAAAAGTCCAGGAGATGACACTATGTGTTTGTGGATTAAAGAGAAAGAAGGAAAAATAACCCCCCTATCCAGCTACAGGGAAAATTTGAAACAGGGATTACACTTTTGGAAAGACAGAGAAGTTCTGAGAGACCTTGTCATAGATGGGGAAACCAGCTGTAGTTGCTCCTTCCCATTTCATCACCACAATCCGCTTCGCCCTTTCTGGGTGAGCCATCCATGTGGGCAACAGCTCCACCAGCAGAGGGGGAAGGTTAAAAATAACCCCTGCTTTTTCCTAAGATTATTTTTAACCTGGAATGCTTAAGTGATCTGGTTTACAGTGTTACTTGACAGACAGGTCAGGCTAACTGAGGACACAGGCAGCTTTGTGTATTGCTGTCAGAACTGGCATGTGCCTTTTACATGCTTCATTTATCTTGGGTTTTATCATTAAATATGAACACTGAGTGCATGAAATCTGAATTGTGAGCCTGACTGTTCTTGGTGTTGCAGGCATGTGGATTAGAAGGGTTCTGCTCAGTGCTGAGAAAAGACAGGAGCACTGTTGGTGCCTCAGTGCATTGCTTGGTGTGAGAATTTGTTTGTAGGAAGAGAAAACAAGCCCTTCTAAGTGTAGTTACAATCGGGGTCTTTCCATGGATTGCTGATCCAAAGAGTTCATGGATAGACAGTTCATAGATAAGACACCATGTTCTTCCCAGGGTTAGGGAACCATTCCTTTCAAAGGCTGAGTCACCATGCTCTGGGCCCACGTACAGCCACGTGCAGAGGGACATGTGTGCCCAGCTCTGCCTGCCCAGGGCTGAACTGTACAGCCTAAAGGAGGGCACATAGCTGGATACTTGTGTGGCCCTCTCCTACAGCGTCAGCTTCCCTGAGCTGAGCTCTACACCATGCCTTGCTCAGGAATTAACAAGAATTTAGAGGAAGTGGCTCTAAAGAAGGAAAAATCCCCAAGATGACTTGCCAGTTTAGGATGAGTTTTCACTAACTATCAGGTGTGTCATTCACATAGCAGTTGTCAGGGTAACAATAGTGGTGTGATCTTTTTGGTGTATTTGTTGTCCCTTTCAATATGACTTGATCAGACAATAAGTTGAATTGGTTAGACCTACAGGTAAGAATTAGAGTATGTGATGAGCTAAGGCAAACTCTTATTTGATATTTCCTGGGTCACTTTTAGAACTTCCACAAATCTGGTCATGACCCAAGCAGCTTTTCAAGCCTCACTTTAGCTGTATCCACACACAGGAAAGCCACCAGTAACAAGTGTCCCTATGAAGTTCTGCATTAGGCATATATGCATATATATTTAAGGGAAAAGAAGAACGAAAGTGTATTTATTATCTATTTGGGGTATTATGTACTGAGTATTTATGAAATCTAGAAACTGTTTTTACTGTTCTTACTCTTCATCTTCCATTGCAAATGCTAATGTAGTCCAGCAATTCCAGAGTACAGATCTCTTCATTTCCCTCTTTAATTTTGCTGAAAGTTTGGGTGCTTTATTCCATTTACCTCAGTAATGGAATAAAATATCTAAAGTCCAACCAATCAGCTCATATGAGACACAGCTGCTGGGGAGAAAAGCAGAATAAAAAGGTGATTTCCTTTGGAAAAATGGCCTCTGGATACTTTGGATTTTGTAAGTAACACATACAAGGACTTGTCAACTTGGAACATGCAGAGCTTCTCCTGTTTGCTCAGACACAAGGAACAGCTGAGATACTAAAATGTTGCATGGTTCTTCCTATAAAGAGCAGTTGAAGCAAGAGTTATTAGTCACAGATTTCTCTTTCTAAAAAAGTCACCTAAAACCAGTGACTTCCTTAATATATTTTTTGTTTTAAAACTCTTTTATTAATAATCTTGTTTTTCTGAGATGAATTAATTAGCAAAATAACATATCCAAGCACTTGACTGGGATCTATTGAGTCTTTTACTTTTACATGTTGAAACAGAAACCAGAGGTTTCTGTCTGACTAATACCTTGAGCGTATTAGTCATAATGATCTCAATTATTCAAATAACTACAATGTGAAAAACAATACTATACCTTTTTTTAAATGTAAGAATACTTTGTAAGAACCACTATTCTTAATACAGAGGGAAAATAATAAGAGGTTGAACAAAAAAATTGTGTGTTGTTTTTTTTTTAAATAATGAGAGTCAAAACTTTATCACAGTTACCATAGATTTTGGTTGTTTCCTCGTTCTGAAAAGAGTATGTGCTTATTTCAAAAGCAGACTAGATGTAAGACATAATTTTGGTAGAAAATTATTCTCCATGTCTCTGGGCTTTTTGGGGGGGGCTTGTCTTTTGCACTTTTTTATGGCATATCTTCATCGCCATATACCTCTTAATTCCTGTTTCTTCTTGTTCTCCCCTTTAGAGATAAAAAGCCAGTTCCTCAAAGTTTTTTTTCCAGGGAATGTGTCACACTTGTAGGGAGGAAATACCAGGTTCATGACAACATCTTGTCCGTGCATAGCAGGATATTGCAGCCACAGCACCTGACGTGGACTTGAGGACTTCATGCTCTGAAGGAACATTGTTTCAACCATTTACTATATCTTTTAGAATCTGGAGTGCAATGACAAGGGGAACTGTTGTCCCTTCTTACTCTGTCCCCTCACTTTTGGACATCATTCCTCTTTAAGTCTCTCATTTCCCTCATAATCCCTACCAGCTGCCTGGGCTTGTGTGTGCTGTCAGTGTGATATCCCTACCAAAGAACTAATACCTTAAAGCTACTGCCAGGCTGGATTTGGATTGCCTGTAGCCATAGCTTCATAATTGGGAAGAATGTTATGATTTGACTCATTATGCAACCATCTCCATAAAAGAAGGAAGTATTTCTTTCCTTAGGAGGAAATTAGGATGAGTCATAGCTGGTGCTGAACAGAGTCACACAGCAAAGGAAGAAATCCAAGTTAGGACAGTGTATTACAGGATCTTGCTGACTTATAATAGTGCACTATTTACACTATTGTAACATGTTACACACAGTTTTCAGAGGACTTGGAATTTTCAGAATTCTTTTGGCATTTTAACCAGCAATCAAATGATTACCACCCTGCAGTGTAACTTGGAAGCCGAGAGTATCACTTAGGCTTGTTTCCATCCTTAGTGTCTGAAATGCATTAACCAGGAGCTGGTTAATTAACAGAGCACATCATTAGCAAACAGTGCCCATCAGGAGACTGGAAGCCTTACAGGCTTTAGAAGGTGACTTGGGTGAGAAGGAGATGTACTATGAACAGCAGCAGGGTTTTAATACACTCACCATGTTACATGCAGAAGGGAAGCCTTAATTTTACATGTAGATTAGATTAGAAACAGGATTGCAGAGTTCAGTTTGCATGTAAGAGAAGCATGACATGAGCAAGGTTTTATAGTCTCTTTCTATCTCCCTTTTCTTCTTTCCTCAAGAGCATTTAAAGGGAAAATACAGGGCATCCTAAAGCACTGAGCTGTGAACAGCACTCAGTGTGCTGCTGTTACAGCTCTCCCCAACAGGCCTCTGCAGTACCCATCCATCAGGGCTATAAAAGATTCATTCACTGTCCTGCTTGGTTTTCATCTATTTTAAACATTTAGAGACCTACTTATATGCCCTGTAAAACTTACACAAATCATTGGGAATGCTTCTAGTGAAGTACATGCCTTTTCCATTCAGGATGGCTGCTCCTCTGCTACAGATTACCATGAAAAGCATTTCACTGGCATGAAAACCTTTTGTGGGGGAGAGCTTGTGGAATTTGTAGTAATTTCCATAGTTATTTATTATTCCTTACTCCTCACTATTTATATTTTATCCTGCCATTCTCTCTTACCATTTCCAAGGCCCAAGTCTGCAGGAAGGCTCATTCTGCTGATGGGCAAAGATTGCTGTGATCAGCAAAAATAATCAACCTTGGCTTGTGATAAGAAAAGATCTGTAAATTAACTTCCTCTAGTTCTGTTTTGGCAGAAGTAGAGTTTGGCTTTATGGTGCCACAGCAAAGCTTGAAGATTTCACATCTGCCAGGTTTGGCCAGACCCCTGACTCCATTCTGCTGTCTCTGAGGGCTCATCCTATCTTTGATTTCATCCTCCACAACTAACTCAACTTCGTGTTTGTGTAGCTAAAACATTTAAACCACCCTCTTTGGATACAGATTGACCCCTAAAATGTAATGTATTTTAATGAGGAACTTCTATTGAAACCAGTCCTATATCAACAGGATATAAAGGTATCACAGAGGAATGCAGAGACACAGACACGTTGGGGTACTTACCCATCTCGGGACTCGGGGCTCCCAGCTTCGAAATCCCCTCTCTCTTCCTGATGCGAGATCAAATTTGAAGGGTAATCTTGAGTATCCTCCCTGAGCCCTTCTGCCTCCCAATAACCTTCTTGCTGGTGTGACAGAGGAGTCCTCTGGGGGTGTGCACGGGTCTCATAAATTTGTGGCTTTGAGCTGTGCACCAAACCATCATGATATCCATGACGGTCTGAGTGTCCAGCCAGCTTTGCCAATCCTATTGTATTGCAGATGAGCAAAAGCTTCACTAGCATCCTGGGGTTTCTTCCCACCCGGTTACACCTGTCTCTTGTTCTTGTCTCTGAAGCTCAGCCCGGATTAATTCAGAAATGCCCCAGCGATATTCTTTAACTGGAAAGTTGGAAGAAGGAAGGAAAAAAAAATTGTAACAAAGAGCGGAAAGAGCTTTCGACCCTCCCAGCTACTGTGGAAACGTCCGTGGCTATTTAACAATGTGAGCCTGGTTCCTGTGTGGGGCTCAGACGTCTCTGACGGGGGAGAAAAAGGTGGTAGGAATATAGCTTATACAAGGAACTTCTGAGCTCAGCTGCCTTCTAAACTTATCTGTGAACAGGAACTTGGCTTTTATCAACTGCCTTCTCCCTCAGGAAAAGGATGTTAACTTAAAGGAAAGGAAGATAAAAGAAAGGAAAGAAAATATTGAGTGGTGTAACAGACTCTCATCACAGTGCCAGAAAATGTCACAGACCTGCGTGCTCCAGTGCTGCACATGGCGGGGGGGTTGGGTTCTACAATTTAAAGGCTGAAATGTTTCCTTTAGCAGCAGAATATTCATGGTATGTATGACAAATTACAGGCATCGAGGGATTCAGAGCAAATACGCAGTAAAAAAGAGCTTACAAATGTCCATTCCTGTGTGACTTTTGCAAGGTAGATCTGTGAATCATTCTCTGTTCCCATCAAAGTGGAAGATTTTCATGAAGTTGTCCTTCAGAGAGGTCGGGATAATTGGGCATTCTTAAGAATTTCTTGTTTGGGTTGTCATCTCTGCATCTCAGGCCTAAATTTTTTGGTGCATTTTTAATTAGTGTTGCAAAAAAAACCACTTGCCAAGAGCTGCTTTCAAGAGCCACCTCTGTCACCATGTCCTAATAATTTATGTTTAAAGGTTATGGAGGTTGGATATAGTTTTCTTACTGGTTTTGCTTTGCTTGATGGTGCTGCTTTTAGTTTTTTTGCTTTCACGAATTGTATTTCATTTTTTTGCTGTCTTGCAGCATGATGTGCTCTGATGTTTTTAAGAATAAAAAGAGGGAGAATTATATGTACTCCACTGACAAAACAGGTTGGAATTCTGGTCTGAAACTGCTATATCATCTCTCAGTTTCAAGATGAAATGCTCAGCCCAAAGTTCACTGTGTCCTGCAGAGCATTAAATGTAAAGCTTTTATGGATTCATTCCAATACAAGCTGAAAATAGAGGATAAAATCTCTCCAGGATTTTGGAAGGCCTTGTTATTAAGGACTGTGAATTTGCATCTCCTCATCACTGGTGGATCTGCACCCCTCTCTTGTTTGCCCCTATTTTATGCTTAATGGAAGAACCTGGAAAAATGCAGAAATGCCCTCACTGACCTGCCACAGGCAGTGCTGCCTGAGAGAATTACGGACCAAGGCAGTGACAGCAGCACAGGGGGCCACGTAGAGGGAGATTTTCATACTATTAAGGGCAAAACCTGCTCTTGCTGTAGCAGTCGTTTCTCCAGGGAGATGAAATCACAAGGTCTGGACTGAAGACTGAAAAAAATTAGCAACTTCCCTCTGTTCCTTCCTGCTGCTTTTATTTCAGAATTATGTGCTTCCTGCTAGAATACATGTCAGTGTGTGAATATTTCATGTGCCATGTTTCACATACAAATGTGCTGTTCATATAAGTAACTGGATGTGACCTAAGCATTATGTTTGTTTATGTAATACATATAACCATTATCAGGAAGGAACTGAAGCAAACACGAGACAAAATAAACAACAGGCTTATAACCTGCAATGGGGTGAGATCCTGACTTGCAGAAAAGGAGGTTTGTGCCGCAGGTGTTGAAGTTGTCCCACTTGTGACCTACTTTCAAACCCTTTGGACTTGTCTTTCAATACGTCTATACCTTTCCACAGTCCTAGCTCATCCATTACATCTTTATTTGTCATGGATGTGGTACCTCCCAAGTGGTGGGGTAGGGTTTCTCAGCTGTTCTCCTGGCTCAGAACATCTGCTGCTCCTTCAGGTGGCAGAACCCTGTGCCTTTGCAAGGGTGCTGGCCTACGGGTGCAGCAAGCACAGATTTACAAGTCAGTAATTCAGAGTGAGACTTTGGTAGCAGTTATGAAAGAAGTTAAAATATGGAGCATGCCAGGGGACGACATCTCTTTCCTTGTCATAGATATAGCATAAGATGCTTCCATGAGCACATGGAAGGCTTGAGTTATACAGGGGATCTTCCTTACTGAACAATAATTCAGGTTTTTGTCTAATTGCTGTTCTGATTTGGAATGTCTGAATAATGTGTTTAGGTTATACTGTTGGTTCATAAGATTAATTAGACTGGTTGGCAGACTGAGCTGTAAGTTTCCTTGCTTTTACATCTGTAGGGGGACAGATATGAAAAGTGATGTACACAAGAATGAGATACATCACAACTTTGCCTCTATTTTTTTGAGCAGGTGCCTCAGCGTGGAACCAAGGAAGACACAGGGTCATTGGCTGTAACAATTTGCTCATTGCTTTCTGAGATGAGCCTCTTCTAGGAGGTACTTGCTAGATGAGAAAGGCTACTGTGCAACAACTAACATCAATAGACATCTAGTCACTTTTCAGTTGCCTGGTTTGGTATTGGTATAGCTTACAGAGCTGTGTACCACTGCTGGGATGAAAGAAACGGATGAGATAAATCAGTTTAAAGCAGAGTTTGGAAAATTACTTGGAAATAAGTATTACATACTCAAAAAATATACTTGAAACTCTCTCAGTGAGTGATGTGGTAATAGTAGTGGTGTGGAGATGTTTGGAGCTGCCCTGATGCATCTCAGAAGTTTCTAGCAGTTCTCTGAACTGATAGCCAAAAAGATACTGTCCCTCCACTCCTGGTCTCCAGGCATAAATGATTTATTTTTCCAATGTCCTTATTCATGAAAATACTTTCTCCCAGGTATTTCTGGGAAGTACTTCCTTAAAGTGTTCAAACTAGTCTTCAAACTTCCAGCTAGCCTTCAAGGAGTTGATATTGCCAGGTACAGCAGACTGATCAGTGTGCCCTGGGATCTTGCTGGCAACTGTCAGGACTGCTCTTGCCTTGACTGATAATTAAAGTCATTTCCATTAAACGCAGCTCTTAACCCCCTCTAATGTTGCCTGCCCCAAGAATCCAGTGTCCTGTTTGCAATTCCAGAATCAAGTTGTCAAATCCCAACTCCGTCTTCTGGATAATCCGTTTGAGATGCAGAATCTTATCTTGGCCCCTTTCCGTTTGTTTAGAGTCAGAGCCCAGCAGCCACAGCTGGATACGAGGTGGGTGACCACACAGTAAACAGTGCCAAACAATACATTTGATAAATGGCTTGTACTTGGAAAGCAAACACACCGGCCATTCCAGTCAGCATGTCTCTGGAGAAAGAGTCCTTAGAAATTTAATTTTCAATTTATATAGATTCAGATTATTTTGTTTGTTTCTTTTGTAACTTTCCAGATTCACTGCCTCCTAATTAGAGACTTAAATTCTGAATCTATGCATTTAAAAGGAGAAAAAAAAAAACCTTGGAAAATGATTTTAAAAGCCAATCAATGATGGAATTATTTGAATAAGCAAGAGTTGCTTTAGATTCATCTATCCCAGCTCCAAATCTCTGAAGCAACTGAATAACTGAAAGGATTTATGTCTGGGAAGATGAGTAGGACAGTTTTGTTGAGAGCTGCGCAGCAAGGGCATAACTTCTCATTAGACATTGGGTTTTAGATCTGGAAAACGCTGTCTCATTGCTTGCCTGCTGTTGCTGCATGCTCGTGCATGTGCAGCTGCTCTGGGGAATGGGAGCAAGCCAGAGGAGTGTCAGGAGGGGGGCTGCTGGGCTAGGGAGCAATTCCTCTCACTGACGCTCTGTCCATCAGAGGAGGAAGATGAATTCCTGTTGCCTGTATTTTTAATGGTTTGCTCAAAAGCTATCAGTGGTATTCAACAGCAGAGATCAGTCACGACAGGCTGCTGTACTGGCAGTGCTCTGCGCGCTCTGTGTGTGCCTGAGAAATGGCTCATCCCTGGGCTGTTCGGTCCCTGGCAGAGGAAATTAACTCATTAACTATGCAGACGTACATGCAGAGATTCAAGTCCTAAACTGCTTGCCAAGAGGATGTCAGACAACTGCTTGTTTTCATTAGGGCATGAAAATGAATGATCTGGGGCAGTTCTTTCTGCATTTTGAAGTTCTCAGAAATTGAGAGAGGAAGGAGTTCTGTTTATGTAGAGCAAGGTTTGATCCTGTTAATGTTAACATTATTCTTCATACAAAAATTTCCTGAACAGAGGATATTTACCAGCCACAAAAGCAGTCTCTTTCCTTACCCAGCTGTCAAAAAACATCATACACCGTTTAAATACTTGAATAGAATATGACCAAATCACACTCCTTTCATCCAGCAAAATGACTTTGTCAGCTCTTAGTCATCGTACGTCATCATCAGCATAAGTTCATCATTAAAGGATGAAGGTTTAGCGTTGAGAATAGCTTGCAACTGGGAAAATTTGAGAAGTAAGAGACACAAGTCTCTGCAATCTGTTGCAGTCACAAAGAAAAAGGTGGTAGAGGACAGGGAATCTCAATTTCTGTTTTACATTCTTTTTTTAACTTTGCATCAGTGCTTTGGGAATAGGTAGACTTGAATTAGAATTCTCTTGCCCATATTCTGGAATTTTTGGCAGGTGTTGCACAGACCTGCTTCCAGATGCCTGCCACCAACACTCCCAAGAGAGGTTTGGAGCAGTTCCCCACCTCTCACGTGCCTTGCAGAGACCTCCAAGAAACTGGTGTTATGCAGCAAGAGACCCAGTGGCCAAGCCCGAGCTGGCAGAATTCAGGCTTTAAATAAACAGCAGTTGGAGGGGTTGTCATGGCACAAGTCAAGACAAGGCTTTCTTTAGGTATTATGCAAATCAGTCAAGTGTTTTTGAGATATGAATTTGTTTACAGTGATATGAATTATATTCAATAGAAAAAAAAAAAAAAAAGAGAACTTAATGTGTAGCTTAACTGGCCTCTCCCCAGTGTCATAAGGCAGATACCAGAAAAAAGAGGTTGTTGCCAGGTGAGATAAGAACTTAGGGTCTCTGAACTGCCTGCTGGAGAACCTTCTCTATAGCTGACTATTATGAAGGGGAAAGCTTACCAGGAACAAAGTTGAGAACCTAACAAACTCCTAAATCCAAGGTTGCTTGCATTAAGACTTGTAGTTAGATCTCTCTGAGATGGGATTGGCAGCAACCCAGGACTGAATCCTGTGCTTAGAGTAGAAATGGGGAACTGCAGTTGCCTTGAGGTGGCAAATGTTCAGGAGCTGCTATGGATGTTTGCCCTATATAGATCTTCTACGATGTTATCTTGAGTCCAGAGCTGTCCTAAAAAGGCTTCAAGGTAAAACAATGCTGTGCAAAGTGCCTGCTTGCTTGGGAGGGATCCAACAGCATTTAAATGCCTCTTGTGAACCCTTTCCAGAGGTCATTGGGAGAGGAGAAGTCAGGAAAGGAGTATCCCACTTAAGTATTGGTGAATTCAATCTGGTGATGATTCATATTTCATATCCCAGGACAGCTTGATATTTCATGTGTTTGTTACCTTTTATAGCAATGCAAAATACGTATAATTCAATTGTACAAATCACAATGACAGAACAATAGTTGAACAAAATCAAAATGCATTTCTCACCCAGCCTTATCAGCCTTGGCATTCTCCTGAAAATACCAATAAACCCCATAACCCTGGGAATTTCTGTGCCCTGCTTTAATGGTCTTTGAAAGCCTGGTAAATGGGCCTTGCAGCAAAAGATGGTAAATTCTTTTTTTACCAAATGTAGTTAAAACAAGATTCCTGCCTTGGGCCTGATGATATCAATGGCAGTTGAGCAACTGGCTCCAAGAGCAGCTCAATTAAACCACTGGTTATAGGCACAGTAAGGTGCAGATACCTTCAATTTGTAAGTACATTGAGAGCAGAAACAAGCACCAGACACCTAAAGACAATTTTTAAAGATGGTAAAAAAGGACTTCTCACTCTTTGCTGCAACAATCTACAACACCGTGAGCTCCTATAGTAACTGGTGTGCTGTGCTGGCCTTCCTCTGAATCTTACATTTTTTTAATTAACAATTGATAAATTCATTAGCTTGTAATAGATTTGGCTCCTCTACATTCAAATGGAAATTTGTTCTTCATTTATAAGTAAGGAGATTTATTTGTGAGAAAAAGGTCAAGAACTCGTTATGTTATTTTCCACATCATCAGTTTTTCAATCTTTTCAGTGTTGCGTAAAAAATCCACTCCCAAAAACTGAAGAACTAGCCATAGTCCCACAGGAAGAATTATGTTTGTGTACATGTCAACATGTATGTACAGATATGCCATTTTTTATTCAGACGTTTTTTGTTTTCTGTGTAGTCATTCTCCATCTGACAATTCCAGGCTGAGAACTTGTGGCAGCAGTGGCTACAGACCACTGCACTTCCTGACATTACAGTGTGCTACCCTCTCAGCTTAGCTCAGCCTCTCAATCTTGTCTTCTCTTTGCCTGATGAGGAGAAGCAGCCAAAGCAGGTCAGTGTCTGGGCTCAGATGCTGATGGTTCATGGCTTCAATAGTTTCACATATGGCACTGTTAAAAAATAAGAAACTCAAAATCACCTTGCTGCATCAGCAATTGCATTCATAGGTGCTGGACTTCAGTTTGCTAGTGGGGCAATAACTGATTTGGGCCATTCAAGATATACTTCAGAAAACAATTTAACTAGAGTTTATCTGTAAGTACATTAGGATATCCAGTTTGTGACTAGTGATTGTGGGTTTTTATCTTTTCCTAGAAAGGCCTTGAGGCTGGATGGTCCTCTATGCCAACTGTAAGATTTCTCCAGCCAGTTCTGGGGTGGCTGTGTTCCTGCCCCACTGGGCTCTGCAGCACAGGCCCCTGATGTGAGCACTGGTGTCAGTGTGAAGCATCTCACTCTGCAGTGGCAAAGCAGAGCTCTGTCTACAGCAACTCCAGAGCAATAAATAGGAAACAGGATTTCTCACAATAGGCGTCTGATTTTTCAGATGTGAACTGTAGTAATGGAATCAACAGCTGAGCAAAGCCCATAATTTGTGCTGAATGCCTTCAGACTTGACAAACAGGCAAGTGGGACCTCCAGCTCCTTTCACTTGAGCCAGCAAACTGTAGCTGGTTTCCTTTCTCTCTCATTATTTACAGGAAATAATGCTCTTGTTACCATTTTGTGCAGGGTGGGTTCTGGTAACTGCCAGACCAAGAAACTTTGACCTTTTGTTTACTACAAATGCTACCAGCTTTACATGCTCTCCACCCTCTGGGGACCCATGAAAGCTGATGTTTGGCTCCTGCTGCAGCCTTGGGAAGATGCCCTTTCAGGAATTCATCTCTTCAGATAAAAAGTCTCCTTCTTCACATGAAGCATCTTTGAGTGAGAGCATTGCAGCATATTTTAAAAGCTCTATCTGTCTGGAAATTTTCCAGTCAGTACCTTACCCACTGCTGTCGTCCTCCTCCTCTCCCCCTCTGTTCTTAAACCTTCCCAAGCAGATCCATATCATTAATATTTCAGTATCAGCTGCACACAGGCATTGGCTACACTGCAGCACACTTCATCAATAAGAGCTGGCGAGGGCTCTGAGGTTTGCCACACTGCCTTCATCCAGCAGAGGAGTGAGAGCAAAGGCAGAGCCTGGCAGAGAAACCGATTTCTGCCAAGAGTAAGGCTGCACCTCACAATCCCAGCCTTGAGGTGCTTTTTGCTGCTGTCCCTCATTCAGATCATCCCAGATAATACCCTAGCAAGAAACAAGAATGGATGTCTTTAAGAAAGGTTTCTCCATTGCTAAAGAAGGTGTGGTGGCTGCTGCAGAAAAGACCAAGCAGGGAGTGACAGAGGCTGCGGAGAAGACTAAAGAAGGGGTAATGTATGTAGGTAAGAGAGAACTAGTTTCAATATACATTTGAGCATGAACAGCTGTATAGATTGTCTCTGAGAAAGTCTGGGGAAATTATATTGTGGCTGAAGCTTTTGAGTGAATAGCAAGTTGCTCTGGACAACATCCTCAGCTTTACACATTCGCTGTGTGAACCTGAGGTGTCACAGCTGCATTGTGCCTCAGTTTCCCGAATTGTAAATTAGACATAGAAACGATCGCTAATTTAGGGGAGGCAGAATGAATGCAATGTTAATAAGCAGATGCTTAGGTGTAAGGTTTCTGTTAGAGTGTTCACTGATTGTTTGCAGGGTGAGTCAGACACACCAGCCATCCAAGCACTGCTGCTCTCTGCCTTCCCTCCACACTGGAGACACACTGAGGAGGTCCCTGAGCGGAGCCAGCAGTGTCAGTAAGAGGGGATTTCAGGATGCATCTGTTTCCCCACAAACAAACTGTTTTATCCTGAAATCCTTCTCTTGTTCACTAACCTGTTTCATTGCCCATGAACACATTAATCTTGTTTTACAAGAGACGCCAAATTCCTCTTGCCCAAAGAATAGGATCTGGGAAACAGCACGCCTGATGTCCCGTCTAGAGACCTCTCTCACAGTTACTAGGCTGTTTCAGAAACCTCTCCTTTCAAGGTCACCCTTGAAACCCAGTACTATCTCCACTATCTAGTACATGCAATTATATGGCTGGATGGTCAGATAATACAAAACCTACAGAGTCTTATGTTCCCAAGACTGATTACCTCACTGCTGATTACTGCATGTCACACAGTTTTCTATTTTTGCTAGATGTGACAGAGGGTTTCTTTTAGTAGGAAAGTTTACATGCACGTTCTTCCTGCTATCATACTGCAACATCCACAGCGGTACTTAGCTGCTATATTTAAAACAGCTCTATTAATGATACGTTAATTTGTGCATTACAAATTCAATATAAAATTAGTGTGTAGCAGGTCTGGTAATGTCTTCATCCTGAATTTTTAAAGACTTCACTATTAGCATGCTAGAAGTGAATGGATGTAACAGTTCACATTTCAATTTGAAGCTGACTCACAAGAAAAAAGGTAAGCAAGCATCCCTGTAAAACAATTAAACCAACTATAGTAACTGAAACATCAGCTTGTGAAATGTCACATATGGCTATCACATGGTGGCACCACTTCTGCTCCACCAGATTCCAGGTCTGAGTGGTGTCAGGGTTATTGAGGAATTTTTGTACATAATTCCTCCTGTTCAGTTACATTGCACACCTCCATACTGTGACCTGGTTTTCGTTGCTCTGCAGCCATGAGGTACAGAGACTCTTTATGAGATTCTGACCTTTCAATAAAGTACTCTACAAGGCTAAAACTAAAAAGCCTTAAAACCTTAATCTCTGAATGAAGATCAAATATGGATCAAGATGAAGATAAAGTACTTTCTCCTTTTATTGGTTTGGTTTGGTTTGTTGGTGTCAACTGTCAGTTCCTGCTCTGTCATGCACTGCATAGTGCTTTGCCTTGGGCATGATTCAGTTCCTGTTGCACACTAGGGGAAGCTGAGCCCTTTGGGGAAAATTCAGTCTTTTCCAGGCAGGAAAAGTAAAGGCCAGATGCTGATTAGCTCAGAAAATTAGTTCTTTAAATAATTAGTGTGGAGGCATGGCATATTTATTAAAACCTGAATGATTATGTTGTTAGTGCAGAGACCCAAACTGTTCCTTCCATGTTCCATCCTTTGCAGAGCCCTATCCCAGCAGCTTCATCTACAGCATTAGGAGGCAAAACCCGACTTTTTGGATGCTAGGAGAAAATAATACCGTATCAAACTTTGAGGGTCTTCTCAGAACATCAGGAAAGGGAGGGAAATCCCCATAGCCTAGAATGGAGAAGTGGATCCCTGACTTTCATTCAGGTTTGTGTTAACTGCTGACACTCCCAGGAGGATTCCAGATGTCTGGGCACAGCTGTCGCATCTGGTGACTCGCTGCTGCCTAGGAGAAGAAAACAATGCTCATTCAGAGTCATCTGCCTGGAGTGAACAATGTCATTGGAGCACTGTGGCCACCTCATCCCTCCCCTCTGGGCCCTGCAGGGTCAGCTCCTACAGCCCGTGCCAGAGCAGGAGAGTCTTCCTCCTGTGCTGACACTGCAATGCAGTTCAGAGCCAGGCTGGTTCGAGGTGCCATCCCCGGGGGAATCACGGGCATGGAGTGTTTGTTCCTGCCCCGCCCTGGGGCTGCCCGAATGGGCAGGGTAGAGGAGGGTGCACAAAATGAGGGAGGGATCCTGTACCATGGATCACCTTTGCACTTGGTGAAGTCACAGTCTGCTCTCCAACTTGTAAGAGCCTCTGAGTAAAACCAAAGTGGCAGAGGATCCCTGCACAGTTAGTGTGGATCCAGCAGTTGATTATATGGGCTGTCTTTTTTTATTTGGTTGTAAAAGGGGAATAAGTGATGCTGAAGTGAATTGATGAATTTAATGCAAAGCTGCATCAGAGTATTGAGTATAATATCATTAGTACTGTTCAATGCTGTAATTCAGGAAGTCTCAAAAGAGAACGCACTTCTAGTTTTCCAGACTGATTTTCAATCGTGTGTCGCAGAAAGCCCCAACGCACCAAGCTCTACTTAAACCAAGCGACTCTTGCAGGACTTTATGCACATCGTAATACCCCTTTCTACTCTAAAGCTTCTCCACTGCACAGCGCTCCGCCGCCTCCGTCCCACCCTTGGGGGACCAGAGCTCTTACAGATGACTCAGAGCACTCAGAAGAGGCAGAATGCATGAACTTTTAATTCTGTGTACAGAAGCTGCAGGCAAGGACTAATGAGTGAAATGAGATTGAGCATCAGGTGATTGCTTTCCGATTCAACAGATGCGGGTTGCTGGCAGGAGTGTGCGCTGGAAGGTCAGGTTTCATGCGGTGCATAATGGACGTGAGCCTGAGTCATCGGGTGTGGCTGGGCTGGGAAGATGAGGAGAGCTCTCCCCAGGCTGCAGCAGCGACTCTTCCCTATGGCATTGCTTCTGTCGTGAAATGGAGTCGGATGTTTTTCTTCTACCTGAATCCCTCCTTTCTGGAATTATTTTGCATCAACAAATACAACACACACCCACTACCCTCCTCCTGTAGTAGAACTGAGGCCACCTTAACAGTTTTGTAAAAATACATCTAGTACATATAGAAGACAGAAGTCTCACGAAGTGCAAACCTGAAGCGCGTGAAAGGCTAGTGCAGCAAATTATCTACTTTGCTTGCTTAACAACTGCTCTTTGACCAAAAGAAAAAAAACCAGAAAAAAGAGCTAAGTTTGAATATTTGTGTCTGATATGAAACAACCTTGTATGTCAAGTCAGTATTGTGACACTGGAGTGGCACTGGGAGGGAAACTGAAGTAGGATGGTGTCTGAATTGAACTGTGTGTTTGACCCATTCAGGAGCTCATGTTCATGACTTGAGACTTGCACCTGCTCTGCTCACTGCTCTGCTTCTGCACACATTTGTGCATCATGGGCATCAGTATTAAACCCAGTTCACAGCAGTGCACTTATTTCACATGCATCACCAGGAGTTGCAGTTTACAGCAGAAACAAATATAAAGTACAAAGATTTCATCTCTTCCGTTTTAACACAGTTCAGGAGGGTGGAGTGAAATGTCAAGGGCATATTGTGGTAGAACAATTTTATTCTGCCCCAGGCAACCATTACAGCCACCAAAATAAATCGACAATCGAGAATTATATTCAATATTACAAAACATGCACCAGGCAGAACAGAGCTGGGCTGGATCTGTTGTTATCAGAGCACTGCACCTGTTTTGCTTTTCAGGCTGTTAATGAAAATGAAATGTGATTTGTAGCTGTTTTTTCCCACCACACCCATGGATGCTCTGCTACCACGGAGTCAAAGATCTTTCTGGTTCTCTATTTTTATTGTTTTGACAGTTGGCCATAGAAATCCTTTTGTTGTATTAGTATGGGAAATGTTAAAAGAACCTGTATAGGCACAGATAGTTTACAAAATACAGTGTGACCAGTGAAGCATTTTGGCATGTGCTTATTTATCTTCTAACAGAGATAAATTTGGTCCTTTATTTTTTCAATATATAAAGCACCTATTTACTGTGGGGGCTGTGCATCTACCATGTAATTCCACTTATCTGTTTCAGTATAAATGTAGGAGGGGTATATAGCTGGTCACTTGAAGCGTGGAGGAAAATCACAAAGATTAATTATTCCTTAGGGCTATTAGTGTTGCAAACTGAATGCCTTCACATCCTGTTAGCTTTTCTGCCTTGAGAACAGTGAGATAAATTACAATATAAGTATACATATGGTGTACTTTCATAATTTGAGATAAAACCATCTGCATTCTGTGTATTGCTCCAAGCAGGCACTTACAGCCTAGGCTGAGGCACCAAAATGGGAATCTAGTAAGTAGATATCTAGAAAGTGGGTGGTTGTTCCATAAATTCAGCCTCAACTTTCTCTACAATCTTTATTAGTGGTTTGGAATGAGACTTTAAATGACCACTGCAGCCAAGTATCCTGCTAAATGGCAGAGGAGAGTCAAGGAAGTGACTCCTTGCCTTGCAAGACTGAAGTAGGTGAGGTTTCACCTGGTGACTTAATATACAGTCACTGTTACATTTAGCTTAACATTGATTTACCATCATGCAACTGTTCTTTTAATTTTGGAAATATTCCAGGGACAATTTTTCATACTTCAGCATGGTATAATCAAGATTTTTCAGATCTAAGCATCCCGAGAGAGTTTGTTGTTGGAGTTCCCTATTTCCCAACACAAAGGTGCTCATTGACTTTATTGGGTGGGAAGCTGCTCCCTTTTTCTGGCTCTACCAATGTCTTGTGTCTGAGCAGGAGGTACCAGCAGCACTATACCTCCCACTGCACTTGGTAAGAACAGAAAGCCATCTGTGTCCGGACAACAGGGTGTTCTTTGCCAGGCAGCACTGATGGACTGTGTTTCCTTTCACAGGTACCAAAACCAAGGAAGGAGTAGTGCAAAGTGTGACCTCAGGTAAGAGCACAGCCCCCAGAGAAATGTGGAAATCTGTGAGGATTTGTTAGACCTCTTGGTAACACCATCATCCTGGCCAAATGGGAGGTCTCTGGGCGGACACCACTGGTCTGGGTGACCTTCCAGTTGATGAATGGAGGATGCTTGCCAGGAGCATTTGCAGTGGACACAGATGGGAGAAAACAATCAGTAGAGCGGGTGAGAACAATCTAAGAAAGGTTACTTGGCAGACTGGGATGATTCACAGCAGTTTAGATGTTTCACAATGTCAAGTGTGCTGCCCAGGAGGCAGAGAGGATTTACTTGCATCAGTTCCTGTGATCTTTGGGAGACTTCTGTCAGGCAGGCACAGAGCCAAGGACCCAGAGTCCCTACTAGGACCCAGAGTTCCTTCTAGGACCCAAGGTCAAAGGGAGAGCAGCCATATGGATTGCCTTGAATGGATCCTTTCCCTGGAGAATTTCATAACAATTACTTTTTTCTTCTCCCAAGAGAATTAAATCAAGCAGAAGGTACCTGTGAAGAGGTTAGGTACAATCTGCAATGCAAAATACCTTATTTGCACTGTTGTTTCTTAGTATCTGACAGTGAATTTTTCATTCTGCCATTGCCCACAAAGACTGACAGGCTGCAGTGCTGCTCCTCTGAACAGCATTTTGAGTCAGACAAACCCCCTCATGTGCACGATCTAAATTCAGACATGATCTCATCTGAAAAATCCAAACAAGGGCTGTACCAGGGCCAATTTCTTCTTTTACCTCAATGCAATCATTTTATTGTCTCAGGGAATTTGGCAGCCTTTTGACAGTGTCTCACTCACTGTCTTTCTGCTTTTCTTGAAACACTAGTTGCTGAGAAGACCAAAGAGCAGGCCAATGTGGTGGGAGAAGCTGTAGTAGCCAGTGTGAACACAGTGGCAAACAAGACTGTAGAAGGAGCAGAGACCATCGTGACCACTGCAGGAGTTGTAAAAAAGGTATGTTTGTTTTTTTGATGATGCACAAGACAGAAGAGTCACCCTTGGATTGCATTTAACATACCTGCAAACATTTACAGTTTATGGTGTTAGTTATATATGTAATTAAAGGTTTTCAGCAATATCTGCTTTTGTATAACATATAAGGCCTAATATAGTCACAGAATCATTTAGTTTGGAAGGGACCACTTGAGATTATTTAGTCCAACTCCTTCAGGATCAACAACAGAGGACTGTCAGAGATGGAGACTCCAAAATATCCCTGGGCAACTTATGGCAGTGTTTGACCACCCTCACAAGAAAAGAGAGAAGTGTTCTCTTGTACTCAAATGGACACGTTGATCAATCTGTGCCCATTGACTCTTGTCCCATCAGTGGGCACTGCTGGCAAGAGTCTGGGCTTTCATTTTCTTATGAATGTAGGAAAGCATTTTTCCGAGGGATACGAGCAGAAATGTGGCTGGGCTGCAGTGAGCATATGGGTGGAGTCAGAACTCTGGGATGTGATGTCAGAGGGTGGGAAGGCACAGGAGCTCAGCCCTTGCCCTCGTACCTGTACTGTGCTGATGGGATGCGCAGCCTCTGCCCCGGCAGCTCCCGAGGCAGCAGAGGGCAGCAGCAATTCAGGCATAGCCCGGTCCCAGCAGACAGCCTGACCCTGCTGCTCTGCTTCCTGCTGGTTTTGACAACATCTAAGCGTTTATTGATAAAGGCTGTGTGACCCAAATTGTGCACGGATTAAGCCAGATTCAGACAAGGCATCTTCTGTCCCCCAGCCTAATTTGACAAACTGGACTGCTTCAAGTGAAGAGATTAAGGGGCATGTGAAGGGGCAGAACAGCTCCCTAGATGAAGGCAGTGTTGATCATTAGAGAAGGTGCTTTCACTGAGTGGTAACAAACAGCAACCATTTGTAGAGCACGAGGCTAAAACTTGGCAGCTCTTTGGTAAGCCCAGCTCTTTCCCCTCTTCAGAGAGCTCTGATCAATGTTGTTGGTGGCCACATGAACTAGATGAGTCACAACAAACCCAAACTCAGAATCAAAGTGAAGCCAGGCTGGCCAAAATTTTTTTAATTGTTCAGATAGTCGGCTGATTAATTTCCTGATCTGCACGTAAACACATTGTGATGTGGAACAAAACTTCTACACAGCATATAAATCCTGAGAGAATAATCTAACAAAAGAGCAGAACAGCAGCTACAAGTGACGCAAAATGTCCTCCTGAAAGCATGTGAAAAGGGCAGATACAGGAGTTCTGCTAAGCCCCAGATTAATCTCTCTTCCCACAGGGAACAGCAGTTAGGCTGTAGGAGTGCAAACAGTGATTCCTAATTCTGTGAGGTCAGAATACCCCCTCCAACCTTTTGGCTGACCCAGCATGGGGTGATTGACCCAGGAGAGTGAGGAATTTGCTGATGGTAGGGATCCATCCTGCAGATATTGGACTGTCTCATCTCTGACAAGGACTGAGCAGCAGCAATCCTCTTCCCTTTCCTCCTAAGTGAGAGTCCCACCTCAAAGGCTGACAGCTACCATTTACAGCTAAATTAGACTTCAAAACACTCAGTGTTATCTGTTTCTACCGTTGTGAAAATAGTGCCTTAGAAAATCAGCAATTCTTTCACCTTAGTAGTGGTTTTAGGTTATGTAGACTGCAGACAATACACAGAGCTGTGAGTTTTTGAAAGGTTAAAGCATTGAGCATTTGAACAGTCATTCTGGCATCTTCCATTGATTTCTGACTGCTTAGAGTTAAAATGGAGCTTGATCAAGAACTAAAAAATTAGTATGTGTCACATGCTAAAGGGCAGACCAGATGGAGCCAGGAAACTCCTTTGGACACAGCATCATGGTGTCATGCCAAACAGCAGAGATGGGCAGCAGAATGAAAACAGAAGGAAAAAACCCAAAGTCACAGGAGAAAGAAATTCAGGAAAAACATTAGTTTCTGTGAAAGAAGGGTCATCTGTTCTACTGGTTTAGCTCAGCTAAGGAGTGCAAATCTTTTTGTTCATGCTCACTCGCCATACTTTAGCATCTAGCTAAACACAGAAGATTGAGTTCCACATGTACACCAAGTGCATCCCAACTTCTACTGGTTAATTACCATGGAGCCAAAGCTGCACTGGAGGGAGGGCCCTCAAAGGAGTATAAGGGGTTTGTGCTGGGCTCTCAGCACCGTCTGTTTCTTCTCCAGATCTGCTCCTATTGTGCTGCACAATTTGCTAATGGAAATATATCCAGAGTCTGCCAAGAGCACACCGGGCACTGTAATACTGGAGATACACCAAGAGTGATAAGTTAGAGCTTTTAGGTGTTTGAACAGTAAATACCTATTACAGAATCACAGAATCACAGAATATTCTGAGCTGGAAGGGACCCACAAGGATCATCGAGTCCAACTCTTAACACTGTCTCCCTGGCGGGAATTGAACCCGGGTCTCCCACACGCCAGGTGGGGACACTTACCACTGTACTAAAGTGGATTGTTACAATCTTGCAATCCTGGAGTCATACACAGGCCTTTCAGCCCTTGAAGTTTGAGAGAGGTGTTCCATCCAGTCCTAAGACTTGCTTGTGCTCCATCCTGTCCTCCCTTCTGGTTGCACAGAGCAGTTGCTAACGTCTTACTTCAGTTTTCAACTATCTCCAGTGTTACTCCCAGCTGGCTTTATAGAGGGGTTGTTTGAAGCACTACATGGCACTGAGCAGTGCTGGGGGGTTGAGTGACCCAGGAGACATGTTCCCAGTGTTAATATCAATTATGGAGAGCTTGTTGACATTCAATCCATGCATTTGACAGCTGGGATCAGTGGCAGGAGAAGGCAACTATAAGGATTGTGAGTTAAGTTTTGCTCAGGACAGCAGCCATGTGTTGGTTGAGTTCTGTGGGTGTATCACACTGGTGCCATGGGAAAGAACCCAGCCCTTTATTGGATCATTGCAGGCACTGAAGTGTGGACACCCATGGGATGGTTGTCAACCTGCTGCTCCTTACTGTCGTGGTAGAAGCACTCAGCCATGCAGAAGGAAATGAGGCTGGAGTAACTCTACACCTCTGGAGGGGTGCCACGCACCAGATGAGAACAACCTTGAGTAGTGCTGGCATTGCCTGATAGGGCTTTGGCACTGGCCTGGTCACTGCTCACTTACTACAGGAAAGTATTGACTGATTTGGGGCAGTTTTTAAGGATCAACTAAAAAATTTGTAAGTGAAAAGATTTTGAAACCTTCACAATTTTTCTGCTACACAAAGGAACGAAACCCATCAGTAATGTGTTGTCTATGGCTCTGTACCCATCTCCATCACTGGGTAGGACATTAAGAGATTCCAGTGAGATAACCACCCACTACATATCCCTGTCTTAGAAGATGATTAATTCTTCGTCTGCGTGACGCAGCACAGAGCTTGCTGCAATGCAGACACCACGTGGTTGAGAACGAGTGTGTGTACATACACAGGTTCACAAAATGTCCCTCAGGGACTGGAACAATTTCCCTGGTAGCTGATTATTCCCTACACTCTCCACCTAGGCCTTCCCTTTAGATCTATTTGTGTCGTCAGTTTTTATGACATAGTTGTCAGTTCATGACTCTGTCACTTTGAATTGGGTTTGTTCTTCTCTTTTATTTCACTCCATTAATTATCTGAGCAGTTGTCAGTTATGTGCATCCGCTGGGTGTGTTCCTTGGATCGCAGTGTTTCTCTGCGCCTGATCTCATGTACGTGTGCCGCACCCAAACCATGGCTCATCGCTTTCGTAACAACTGCACCTTCTGAACGTGAACGGCCAACATTCACAGCCTTGACTCTGTTCACTTACACTCTCTAATGCCACCAATGCCAAGATAGTCGCACTGGAAGAATTAGAAGCAGAAACTGAGTGACCTCCCTGTTCAAGTTAGTTTGGGCTGGGCAAGTGCCACTAGGAAGAGCAACCAAGGGCATGCAGGAGGCCAACAAGGGCAGAGTTGCTAAGCAGGAGGAGCAGGGAAATCAGCAGCTGAGCTACCTTACAATTAAGTAGAATAAATAGTTGCAATTCTTCATATTCAAGTTTCTCCGTACTTTGTTGATGCAGTGATGCATCCCAGTGCTATCCTTCCACATCTCATGGGGCAGAGGAGACTGCAAAAGCCGTGTGGAACAGGATATTCTACCTACAGGCGCTTTTTCTGTGCTTCGATCTCAGTCTCATTAGTGCATTCAGGCACATATTTTCTCATGGAAAGCAGCTGAGCTAGTGGCACTGGTGAAGCCTTAAAATCTACAGGGCCACGTGTGTGCTTCATGGCTCAAGGCTGTGCCCCACTGTTCTTGCTGAATACATTATTAAAAATGTACTATTTGTATAAGCACTCCCAGGATGCTCTCAGAGACCCCGGCTGTGAGCTGGATAGAGAAAAAAAGCCATCCCAAGAGTCCATCTGGATTTGTGAGTTAAGACAGAAATCCTGCATGCTTGGCTGTCTGTCCTGTTGGTGGGTGCACTCACTTCAGTCACGGGTTGACCTCTTAGTCAGAGCTGTCAGCATCACTCCGAGCTCATTCAGCCTGAAACCTACTGAGGACAACCCGTCCATGGGGCCTGTCAGGTTGCCTGAAGGTTTACAAGGGAGGGGTTTGGGGCTACCGCCAAGTATCATTGTGTTTGCTGCAACACCCAAGGTCAAGAGCACTACAGGAGGCTGATCCTCTTCACCTTATGCAACTGATGTCCCATTGAGGGCTATTAAGTTTGTAGCAAATGAGTCTGCCAGTGAACCTGCCTGGCTTAACAGCCTTAGAACAACAACAACAACGACGCTATTAATAATGAAATCTTGCTTGCGACTGAATGCTTTGAGATTTTAATGAGTAATATTCCAGCATCCAATATTTGGTCTGCTTTCTCTGTTATATAAGGCAGATAATACTAATAATGTTGTCTATGTCCAATTTTTGGGGGACAGCAAAAATATTCCACTGGCCTATAGCATAATATAGATAAAAAGATAAATTCCATTTCATTTACGGACTTAGCCATTGGAGCATACAACTCCATTGCTGAGCTGGAAAAGGGAATTCTGAAGAACCTGGGGGGAAAAAAATATCAGAAATCAAATTATAATTAATTATTTTGTCAGTATTTCTGGGCTTTTCAAATCAGTTTAAAAAAACCCAAACAAAACCCACACATATTTAAATCTCTGAACCTAGAAGCAGTCTATTTAAGATCTCATAACATTGTGCAGTAATATTTTTATAACTGGCAGATCCTAATTGGTTGAGTTTTTCATTAGTGATGGCTGAACGACTGTGTTTCATAACTTTAGTGAAATATTGGGGTTTATATATATAAATCTGTAGTGTATACTATATATAAATGTATTTTCATATACATAAATGTTTAAAAACTTGTGTGATATTGCTGTAAGAAATTCTAAGCCCTTGTGTTTCACTTAACCATTATGTTACAGTACTTAATTTTTCTCTCTTCACTAGCTAAAAAGATTCTAGTTCCCCTCTAAAAATAGAAGAAAACAGCCCAAACATAGCAAACTGAATTTTCTTTTTAATTTAAAATACTTTTTCTAAGACAATACATCATTTCTGATGCGACAAAATCTGCTTTCCCTTTAAAAGCAGGAGGACCATTACTAATTGCTTCATAGTTTCAACATGCCTTTCCCTTAGAAAAGCTTGTCACTCTTAATGAGGAGATGAATGCTGAAAGGAATAGCAGACCTCTTCCCTCCAGGGAATCTGGATTTTTACCTTTCCTTTCTTGCCCAGCATTGAGCTGTGATTCAATGTTAGAGCTGCAACTGGTTCCCAGGGATCTCTGGCTCTTCATCCAAAGTGGAGACCCTTCCATCACATGGTCCTCCTCTGTTTTCCTGAGCAGTCTCTGCAATCCCCAGCGTGCCAACACCCAGCTGAAGAATGCAGCCCTTCCTCATCTCATGGTCACTGTTCTGGGCAGGGTGGGGAAGCGCGTGAGAAAAAGGCTGTGAGACGACATCCCAAGCATGGCCTGACACCTCTTCATCCTGTAATTGTGCTGGTTCCTCCACCAAGGTTTAGAAACGTTATCCAGAAACATGGTTGCTTCCCTTTCTAAAAATAGATGGTTGATTTTTGTCCTTCTGGAGCAGAGTCTTGGCAAGAGAGCACGATTTAAGGGAAATGACAAGCAGCACAGTAGCTGAACAGGGACTCTTCAGCCCGTCCATTACTCTTGAATACAGTGTCCTAAGGGTGGTCCTGAGAAAGGTTCCCTTTTCCATTACTTTTTCCACAACTATCAGAGCCGAGCTCCCTGCCCACAGCAACAGCAGATGGTCATAGCCTGTAGAAAGATGGAGTGCATTGCACTTATCCTTGTGTTCCTGTGAGCTGTCCCCCAGTTTTCCCAACACAACTCAGCTCCTTAGGCAGTGGCCTTTGATTGACCTTCATGATTTCACATAGCAGCTGGTAATTCCACCTGCAAAACACCTACAAAGCAGCTGCTGTTGCAGCTGTTGTCAGTGGCCTGCATTGCAGATTTCTTCCCGTTCCACCCACCAGTCAAAAAACCTGCTTGTAAAGCTTCAGGATACAATTTGAGGCTATTTGCTTTGGCCTAATGTGTGCTATTGAGTTATAAGGTATAGTTCTTTTTACATGGCCCTACATGCATGTAAAGTCTTTTAAAGCCACAAGCTGGATCCTGAGGCTGGATGAGCTTTCACAAATTCAGAGTAGTGAGCTGTTCACTGACAGCAGGAGAGGTGACTCCTTTCGGAAAGGCTGTGGCTGAGTGGCTCCACCAGAGCAGCCTCTCCCCAGCTGCTGTGGTCCCTGCTGTGCTGGGATAAACTGGCTTCCATGATGTGCACAACTGGATGTCGTTGGGTTACCTGGGCTTACTTAAAACAGCTCAGGCCAGTACTAGCAAGAATCATTTCAGCCAACAATGCAGTGCAAATTAAGGGTGTATTTCCTTAGGAAAAGATAATCACACTGGGCTTCTCGTCTGGAGACACCCCTGGTGTTCTCCGTATACAAACTAATCAGCTCTTGTCTCAGCTGGAAGATGATGGGAATGCCTGCAGCTGTGGCAGACATCACTACTTTACTGCAGTTCATATTTGGGCTGTTTTCTGCCTTTGGATTGATTTTATGGTAGCTTGCATAAAGAGCAGGAAGCCCATAGGAAGGACAAGAAGGCTGCAGTGCTTCCCTCTGCTGGCTCCCCGTCCTGCTAAAAACAGACCTGAAGTCAAATTTCCAGCTTAAATTTTCATGGTCTCTACCTCATATCTATGTAACTCCATCTATTTTCCCCTTTTTACTTCACATCACCTCTTCTTCCCTAATTCAGTCCCAAAAGCAGCAGGAGTGCTCTCCCCCTGATGAGAACAGTTGTGAATGCACAGAAAAGTAAGAATGCGTGTGACAAAAGTGGAGTTTCCCAAACACATGGAGCGGGAAGTTCTTTACAGTAGGTTTGGCAGGGAGATGTGATTGGTGCTGCACCAACAGTGGTACCAGGGAAATGAATGGCCTTGTGTTTCAAAAATGTTGATTTTCAAACTGCCACTCTGCCTTCCATGAAAAAATTACTTCTATTTTATGTAATATGTGTGTCTCCAGTTCCCTCTGTTGTGGCCCTGATTTCACGTGGGGAAAGAGAATAATTCAGGGGAACTGTTAAGCATGTGTGCTCAAAGGTAACAGAGATGCTTTGTGATTTTTAGGTGAGTTTCCTGATAACTTGGGGCTGGGCTATAGAGGTCCTGCTATTTCTGCTTTCCCCTGCTCTCAGTGACTGATTCTACGCAGATGCATTTCTTCTTTCTGTCTATCCCCTGTGCACATCCACAATGGTCAGGATTTTGTCTTCTCTTCCCATGTGGCCAAATCGTATTTAATGTAATTTCCTGGTAATATGAGTTTTTCTCTTCTGTCTCCGATAGGAAGGTAGCTGAAAGATGCAGGCAGGTAGCTAAAAGAACCCAAAATGCTTATGTAAATGCTTGGACTCAAACACAAAGGAAAACGTTAATAATTACATTTCTTCTGAAGCATGATATTAATATGTTCCACCACAGTACTGCTCTATCTTCAGTTAGTTTTAGTCTGTGCAATGCGTGCTTAGGGTAAGTAATGTGGCTAGACATAGTCTTACTGTAGGTAAATTTATCCGTCCCTCACAAATTTCTTCACACTGAAGGAGTCAAAACTCTGGTCTCAGTAACAGAAAAAGAACTGATCTTCTGCATGAAAAAGACCCTAAACCAGGCTGTAAGAAATTGAACTGCTTTTTCACAGATATCTGCTCTAACAAGCTGCACAACAAAAATGTATTTCAAGCCGTATTTGCCAAGCTGGTATTTTGTTTGAGCGTGCAATGCTCAAACCCCTGTTGCGCAGTCTGCTTGAATAGTCTGTCTAAGATTAGAGCCATGACTCTGCATGTGGCAGCAAGGACAAAAATCTTGCTTGTGACTTGGCAGGAGGACCTGGCAGCGCCGGAGCAACCCAGGGTGGCCGGAGAGGGAGCCCCGGCGCCAGGCACAGGCGGGGGAGAGGTAAGATGGTGCCAGGGCCTGCCCCCGGCCCTCGCGCTCTCGGCACCACACATGGGCTTTTTCTGGATTGCTGGTTACTCCCAGGAGAATTTTTCCCCTTTGCTTCCTGTGGTTATAGATCTGCCACCTCAGGAGCCCATGGGTGTCCCCTCTTTCCTGAGCTGTTTCACAAAAACCTGAACTCATCACTTCTCGCTTTTGCCACTTCCTTCTTTTTGGGCCAAACTGTTTTCCATGAGTGAGACTGGACAGTGTGTAAACTGCTACCTGATTTGGGTTGATTTTGGGGTGTAGGTGCACATATAATACTTCATTCTTTCCTATGGTTTTTTATCTTTTTCGTGGTTGCAGCCATGTTTTAGGAAAGCTTTAGATAACAACTTGGATTTTTCTGTAGATTTTCCTACATTTAAATTAGTTCTTAAAATTTTTGATCTGTTCTACCTGCACTGTCCTTTTGAAGCCCTGGGTCAAATGTCAGCCTTTGGGCCAATTTCAGCTCTTGAACAAGGATAACTTACTGTCCAACAAGGATGCAAATATTTGTCATGTGGTATTTCCTTTATGATTTCAGTCCTAAAGCCTTTGCTCACTCCACAAGTACTGCATGCACCCAACCCCCACAGTTTTCAGCTTCTCTGAAGCTCAGACTGTTTTCATGGTGCCCAAAACTCCCAAAAGTCTTACACCACCTGTGAACTCACACTCTCATTTTCTCTGGAAGTCTGAGTTACAGTGGGAGTTTGTCTTATTTCTAGAAGGAGTGGATAATTCATTTATTTTCTGCACCATGTTATGGTCCTCATTGTTTTGTATGTGTTTATGGGGTTTTGTGTGGTGACTATCAGTGCTGATTTTTCTCTTAATTATATGTTTTCCACTGGATATATTTAACTGTTCTCCTCTTTGTCTTCTCTCACAGGGTGAAATTGAAGGCAATTCATCAAGTTAGGGAAGCCTAGCCCAAAAGAGACCATTCCAAGAGCATCCATGGAAATATTAGCTCACACAACAACAGGAGAATCCCACTAACTACATTCAGCTCTGTAGTCTTTCACTTGCCTCATAAACAGTTGCACAATATATGTAAGCCAGACTCCTCTGATTGTAAGTAAAGTGCAGGTGTGTACCGAGGTGTGTGTTTTTCCCACCTTCCTCCTCATGTCCTGACCCACTTGCTTTGCATTATTTGGTTGGGCTCACTGGTCTGTGTCTTGTGTCCATCTGCACTGGCACTTGGGATCTCTAGGTATTGTGGAAATACTTTTTTTTTTTTAACTAATAAAAAAGTGTTTGAACAAATATTTTATCATGTCAGTTTTATTGGCACGTCTTAAATGTGCATCTTTCCAGACTGATGCACTCTTCCAGTAAAAGTGCAGCATTGAGATACAAGGATCTCCAAACATAAGGGCTGTAAATTGTGTGGAGAATCATGAAAAATTGTATTCCTGAAGTCAGTACTGTAGGTAGGCCAACTTCCTGTGTTTCAGGGCTCAAAATCAGATATTTCATTACCTAAATACTTGCCATGCTTAAGAGAGAGTGTCTGTGGGGAAGATATTGGACAAAAGTAGGCTTTTTAAAGGGATGTGTGAGTGCTGTTGAGCTCGGTTTATTCTGCTTTCTACAGGGCTTGAAAACTCTCTCCTGGGAAGAGCTGCTAGAAGGTAATTAAAGAAATGTTATGGGCACCAACTGACCTGTTAGATTAGGACTGCATTACTGCTGGCAGGGGCAGGAGTGTGAGAGCAGGTGCCAAAGCAGAATTTACTGGTGCACCCCGAACACAGAGCTGGTGTCAGTTACAGCAGTCAGTCAGGCTGCAGATGAGCTGTTGAGTGCAAGCAGCAGACACCCTCCACGTTACAGATCTAGCAAACAGGAAAATGTTGCTACAAAGCTCATTGCTGTAAATAATGAGGATGAGTTTAGAGCACATCAGTAGGTAGGGGTCTGAAAGTGGGTTCTCTTATTCACCTGCAGGCAGAGTACTCTTGAGTCCAGAAAGAGCTAGGGTAAACTGCTGAGATTTAAATTCCTTCTAAAATCAGGCCATTATGCTTCATTAAGCTGTGTAACGATGACAACTATGGAAAGTTTTACAGGAGAGACTTGCTGTAGTGTGGAAGCATCTAGCAAGTGTTCTAGCAGCCTCTCATGCATTAATACATGTAAAGCATTGCCTTACAGAGAACACAGGATTTCCATCCCAGTGTGTGTTTGATCTCAGCACAGAAAGGGAGCAGAAGAGCCCTAGCAGAGGTAACAAGGCCCCTCAAAGGAAGTTACATCGAATACATGTATGCTCTGTTCTGATGTCCTGAAAACATCTGCCAATTAAATGGAGTAGCTAAAATTGAGACCAAGGTAAGAGGGCATAAAAGATATACTCATGCCCAGCAGCAGGAGGTTGGAGTCTATTCTTAGTGCTTGCTAGAGAGAGATGGAAAAAGCTCTTTGTCCCAAAGCTTTGCTTTATGGGAATACCAAAAAAAAGTGGTTTTTTGGCCAAGGGGAAAGAGGAGCTGAGTGCCTTCACTAGATAAAGCATGTGTGGGAGGCAGGGGTGGACACCAGCTGGGCCAGGCTGTAGCGCAAAGGAGTAAAAGGGGCTCCCCAAATGCCCATCTTTCAAAGAGACTTCGTCCCTGGTTCCAAGGGCTTGAACCAGGACAGAGCAGTAATTGCTGATCTAAGAGTGCAGGGGCACTGCTCTGCCATACTGAGCTACGTCGCTTCTTGGGGGTGGGTCAGCACTGCTCTGTGCCTGGGTTAGACAGGTGTTCATCTCTTCCCCACAGTAGCCTCTACCCAGGTCTGCTCTAGTCCTGCTGCAGTTGGAGCCAGAGGATTTTTTACGCATCTTGCAAAGGCAATCACAAGTCTTGAAGACAGAGACCAGGACATGCAGTTTCCTCCCACATGAGCGCCCTGCATCAGTGAGTGGGAACAGGTACTGCTGTGCCCATGCAATGGCTCAGTGAGCCTCTGTTTCCTCCCCATCCCTGCCTGACAGACTGTCACTCTGCTGGGGGTGCAGAAGTGCCAGTCTGAGTCACCTTTGTCAGGGGTAAAAGAAAGGTGAACACTTGTTTCTTCTGAAGCAGAAGGGTTTGTCATAGAGGAGAAAATACTGTCTATTAATTATTCAGCTAAACTCTGCTGTATGTCTCTTTGGTTGACTGCATGGAAAAGAAGTTTGTGCTTTTGATGAGTGTTCAGGTAAGTGTAACAAGAGGTGATGGAAGGAAAATGAGAAGTGGAAAGGATGGAGGAGATGCATCAGAAAACATCCCACAGGAAAAGGTGCTTTCACTGAAGTTCTGGGAATCGCCCTGCCCCAGGTAAGAGCTGAGCAAGGCCAACACTGGCAAACAATTTTTTGCTGACAGGTCATGGTCTGGGCAAACAAGAGTTTCTTTTCCTCGTCTCACCCTGTGAATTATTCAAGTGGACTTTGTACATGTGATACCACTCGCACACAAGCTGTTAATTTAATCCCACTGTGAGGAGACAGCTCTTGGTGCCAGGCCCAGCAAGGCCACAGTCTTTCCCCAGTGCCATGACTCTGGGTGCTTACACTGTGACCTCTGTGCTGACCCTACAAACCAGGAACAGCCACTGCCAAGTGTTGCATCAACTTCACCATACAAGCGACCAGCAAAGTGCTGAAAACCACTTTTTTCCCCCACCTTGTAACAGCAAAGCTTGCTCACCATGTAACACTGCAGTGAAGTTTTATTAAGTGATTTGTTCTGGGACAGTTCATAGCTTTGAGAGGTCCCCCCAGTTACGTTTTAGCCAAAGGCTGAAGGACATGCAGAACCTAATTTTTCAAAGAAGTCTGTCTGGGATACAGAAGAGGAAGCAGTGGCACTCTACAGAATATCCCAAACAGCATTCCACTAATTTAAATGCAAATCAGGTAATAATACACTTAAATCCCACTTCATCTGAAAGTCTTATTTTTGTGTCTGCATAATGCATGTCCTAAAACTGAACTCAAAGAAAACCTGATTAAAAATGGAAGGGCTGTTTTTTTACTGTTCTTTATAAAATCATGCATTCTTACCTCTTTGACACTTTTTTCTATATTGAAACACAGCTTAACTGTTCCAGAAATGCATCAAAACCCTACCCAATCACAGGAGGATACTCCACACTGTTAATAGCGTATCAGAAAAAGCTCAGATTAAGAGTGAGCATTCTGAATATCAGATAAACCCCTGCCCTGATCAGTTTGCAGCAGCACAAAGTTTCTCAGTCAAGCTTTGACACTGTTTTTTTGAGTGGTTCTCAGCATGGGAGTCAGGTCAGCTCAGTAGCTCTGCTTCACCTTTCCTCTCCCCCCTGGGCCTGGGTGGGCAGCACAGCTCTGTGCCAGAAGGGCAGAGCCACAGGGCATCTGAGTGTGACTGGAGAAATGGACACAGCTCTCCTGTAGGCCTTACATCCCAGCTCACATCCTCAGCTTTCCTTGCCAGCCACTCCTGGGATAGGACTAGTTATTTATTTCCCTAGTCCCATGCCACATCTTGAGGTGGTAATCAAGCTTTTCTCATATTTTTACCACTTCTAAATTAAAGACCAGATAAATTTTATTGTCTTTCCTAGTCCTGAATCTCCAGGATATCACTAGACTTCACAACAATCCCAGTATTTAAGCATGGTTTCAGGTAGAAATAGGGCATTTGACCTAGATGTTGCCTCAAGATTCAGAAACCAGAAGGTAAAGAACTCCATATTCGCTGGCCATATGTTGATCTCGAGCTTTGAAGCAGAGCCGACTAATGATTCCTGGAGCATGTTTAAAGAAAGAATCAGTTACACCACTCTTCCTCCAGAACTGTATATCAATATTTGAACTGAAGAGCTAATTTAGCTTAATTAGAACAAATTTAATTTGATCCTTTAAATGATTAACATATCACTTACAATAATTATGTCTTTCTATAAGCAAACCATTCTATTTCTTAAAACAATTCTGTATCATGACATAAACATCACATCCCTTCCACACTAATGTCAGTCTCCTGCAGCTGTGGGTGCTGAACACCACACACTTCGTTAACTTCTGGAGTGATCTGTGTAAAGCTTCCAGCCTGACACTTCATTGCATTTGCCTTGCTGATGGAAACCATACCTGTCTGTAAATTCCAACCCTGCTGAATTAAAATTTAGGAAAGCCTAAATAAATTTCAACACTTCTCATTAATTAACCTCATTTGCACTTTTCCATGTGCAAAACATAAGCTCTAGTTCTGATCAATGAGTTCTCACCTTCATCAGGTAATAAAACAGAAGAGTTCATGTCACTGGTATATGAGAGGGGGCTCAAAGATGCCACAGAAGATGTGTGGAAGGAAAGGAAACCACAACAATTTCTAATTTCCCTGCTGTGCCTGAGATTTAACTCACAGATATTTGGACTGCATGTTTGGAGCTGCCAACTGTGTATTTCCATTGCTGTGGGTTGTGGGCCACTCTTAGCACATAAGGGAAATGTTTTGGGGGTTTTATCCCCAGACACAAATTACTGCTTATCACAGGCAACAGGCTGTGATTGTGCAGAATATGGAGAAAATCAGACAGGGAGAAAGGTGTCAGTGAGACAAGTAACCTGACAGAGGTGAGCAGGCATTGCTGCTGGGTGGGGTGGCACTTTTTCACTTCTTGGTTCTGGCCAATGTCAGTGATACACCCCGGCATTACAAGGTGGAGTAACTTTCGGAATAGCCTGAAATTTCACCTTGGCATGTGGCTGTGCCTGCGCACTGTGGTACCTACCCCAGCTGGCATTAACCAGGATTTCTACCTGCAGTCTCAGCAGGTGCTGAAAGCTGAATGGAGCAAAAGTCCAAACTAACTGTCCAGGGTAGGTGTTTAATTTGTTCTTAGGACACAAGGAAAGCTGCAGCCAAAGACCAGGAAACCCATTTAGAAAGGGGTAGTACATAGGAGGAACAGGAGTAGAAATTCTAGATGTACTTAGAGGCTGGAACTTTGGATCTGTACTGTGGAGATGTCAGGGGACAAGGAACACACAGGCTGTATTGGTTTGGCATTTTGTTTTCAAAATATTTTATGATCTCCCATCCCACCACTGTTTTCTCTTGTCATGAGACAACATGGCTGAGAATTGACAATGGCAAAATGAACAGTCCCACAATACCTGTGCAGATCTATCAGCTGATGTTCAAATCCTCTCTGGGGATAGTGACAGACTATCAAAAAGCAGACCAAGAGTCAAAGCAAAGACTGGGAGACATGGGAGGAACCATTCTTGAAAAAAGATAAATTTTCACCAGATGTTCAGGACAGAAGAGACACAGCGTTTCAGAAGACTTCACATTTGAAAACTGGCTTTCTTGAAAACACAGCCACATGTTTCCTGAGGCAGCCACAGGTACATTGAGCTCCCATTGAAGTCACAGAAAAGGCTGGTACCTGGGAGGGCATCCACCTCATCATGAGCTCAAACTCTTCCCCATCATCAGGACAATGATATTAATGCTGTGGATAAGATTACATTAGATAAGGAGTTCATGCTGCCATGCTGTCAGCAGTGTAGGTTTTACTCAGAAATTTGTGCTACTTAATGTTTTGAGCAGGACATAAGGCAAGGAGCAGCACAGACCAAACACCCATATTGAGTCTGAAATGCTGAACAGAGATTTCCACTTGGAAGAATAATAGCTGGATCTGGTGAAATCTGGGTAGGTGTAGGAGTAGAATTAGAGAGCAATGTTTACCTGAACTGGTTAGGAGTCTTTAAAATACTGCTATAATGTGGTGCACGTTTAACACTTGATGTAAATATGAACCACACATCTGAGTTATTGCAAATTCAAGTAAGAAAATAATCCAAAAAAAGACATCAGCAAGGAATTGAAAAAGATACCTGATGTGAATATATAATGAAATGCTAATTGACCCATCGAGGGGGAAAGACGATTGCTGTTTGAAATAACAAAGGAGTGGTGCAAAACTTGAGAAGGGCTCTGTGCAATGACTGGCGGAACAGGAGCAGCAGAGGGATGCACAAAACCTTGTTTGCTGCGACTCTCTCTCACTTGGGTACTAATGAAGTACTAAACTTAGGAGAACTGTCGGTGCCCACACTAGTTTATCCACAGCATCTTGTTCTCATGCCTGTTTCCCAACACAAATCTTTACTCAGGAAGACAAATATGGGTATGAGTGTGGCCATCAGAACAGAGACACTTTGTGCGCCGGAAAATGACCGTGAGGAATCCGAACCCCTCAAAACCAGTGAGCCTTTTGGCTCCTGACTCTGCCAATAGTTTGCGCATACAAAGTACCTTTGTACTGGGGATTGGTGGCAGGAAATATCAATTCCAAAGGCTAGTGGAAACTCGGGAAATGCCAGAGGTTAAAGCCAGAACTTTTATTAGTGGTGATGCTGGGAATGGAAGTGATTTTAAACATAATTTCTGTACTAACGAAGTCTGTACCACAAAGCCACATTAGGAAAAGGTGGTTTTGCTAATTTGGCTTCTTTTTTTGCCCTTCCCCTGGGAATTGCTAACACTGACACTGGTTACCTGCCTCACCCAGGCAAGGCCTCCAGAGATGATGGGATTTGCTTTCCACCTCGAGCAGGCAACTGGAAAGATGATGGGATTAGCAGTTCCTTATAAAAATACACATAAATCACAACCCTCGCAGTGTCCCACCCAACATGAAAAGGGAATTGTGATTAAAACTGCTAAAAATTAAACAAGTTTGGTCTGGTTTCTGTTCTCATAAGGTTCTTCACAGGGACTGGAGGAAAGAGAAGGAAGTCAGCACAGTGGGATGAAAGTTGGCCATGCCCAGGCCGTGCCACTTCAATACTTTTCCAGCACTCCTTAAAAAGCTCTCTTCAGTGGCTGTTCTCTCTCTGTGATGGTGGAACAAGTTTTTTTTGCAGTTTTGATTTAAAAAAACCCAAACGTCACAAATTAACAAACAAAAACTGTGCAATGAAGCAGAAATCTCTATCTGGGCACACCCTCTCATCAGGGAGGGTAAATAAACAGCTTTTCTCTATTTTCAGCTCTCATTCCTCACATTTGAACTCCACCCATTGTACCAATCACCCCCAGACGAATCAGCAGGTCTCCTGGCAGATGTATAAAACCAGGACTAGTCAGGACACTCTCACATAGTGTGCTATACATCATAAGGTGTGTAATTTTATCAAAGCAGAGGACTGTTAACAGGTGTCAGAGGCCACAATGTCAGGAAGAAGCTTTCAGGGACTGAAGCAACAGACTGAAGCTGCAGCAAAAGATGCTGGTAAGAGAGACTAAATACTGTTGTATATTTGGAGGGGGGCTTAGTTGCTGCTTTCGCTCAGAAAAACCCCAATCTGAAGTTACACTAATAGCTGCATCTGTGCTCACAGGACACAGGTTCCTCTTTTTTCTTCACTTCCCAGGGAGCAAGTTTTGGCCACCACCTGGAGGAGAACCCAGGCTGGCCATGGCTCTCGAATTGATGTGGGCAGTTGCCTCCATGTGGCTGCTGAGCATTGTCCAACATCTACCGCTCCCCGAAATGTTAAACTCTATGTTTTTAGGGCAGCAAAGCATTTTTTTAAACAATAACCTTCTGTATTTAGCCTTTGTATTGCTCAGAGTGGTCTTTTCTCATGCACTGCAGTGGTTTTTGACATGTTCTCCTTCTAATAAGGTGTAGTTAACCTTTGATTAACGTTTGCCATTTGGCCTGCTACATTGATTCCAGTGGACTGTTTGTAATATGTGGTACAAGTATATTTTTGTTGTGTTCTTCAGCAGTAATCACCAGACGGTGCAGGGTTGAAAAAATCCTTTGTGAGCATTTCTGTCATAGCTATGCCCACGCTGTAGGGCCAAGCACTGTTGTCGTTACTGTTGTGCAATGGAAACCAACTTTTCAATGCAAAGCATAATAGCTTTCCCTTTAAATGAATAATTGCAAAATGTGTATAGATTATTCTAGCATTTTGTAGTATATTCCCTACAGTGTTTGTGTGCAGCTTATTCCCAGCAGTGTGTAATTTTATCAGATACTGTTCTAGACTCTCATCCTGCAAACACTGTGTTGTGCAGCTAAAATATGTGAGTGACCTCAGTAATTTCTTCAAGGTTACAGCAAGTTTCCATACATCTGAGGACAAATGTGTAGTAGACCCACAAATGTGGCAGTACTCCTTTCTGAAAAACAAAATAGTTTTTGCTGCATCCTAAATATATTCATGCTGTTGAGGGGGTACGTCACTTTCATAAACTATCAGATATCTTACAATAACATGGCATCTCACGTTTTTAATGCTTTATATTCTGGAGTTGATCTGTTGTGTTTCAAGCTTCTGCTTCTCTTGTTCTATTTATATCTTGCTTATAAAGTATCCCGTCTCCTGTCCTGCTCTGTTTAATGCATTTACTTCCATTTTGGAAAAGGCCCTACTCCCAAATGGCCAGAGCAAATGCTTGCTAGATGGCCAAGCTTTCCCAGGCACAATAAGCTAGAAAAATCAATAGAAGCAAGTGCAGTGTGAAATAAGCAGCTCGCAGCTAAATGTCATCATTCCAACTCGGTGCTAATCTTTGCTTCTTTATCTCCTGCTTATCTGTCATTGATTTGCTCAGCTGACTGTAGGTACTAGGTGAACACTGATCTCATAGCAAGCTGCTCTGGCAACACACAGTTCCCAGGGTGCCCACAAGCAAAGGGCACAGCCTCAGCCCGCTCCTCACCAGCCTGATCACTTGACAGGGGCAGACAAGGTAACTGATGTTGGGAATTCCTATAACCATAAATGGGAACAGCTGGACATTATTGGTTTTTTAATTACAGCAAACACCTTGGGCCAGGCCACTCAGGATTCAGTCAACCAGATTACGGATGCAAGCCAAAAAGGTAGGAGCAATGAGTTTCACATCCAGAAGTGATGGAGCAGCTGACACAAACCAGCAGTGAGCAGTGCTCGTTCTCCTCTGTCCCACAGGTGTTCTCAACCTGAAAATCCTTGGTTTCAGTGACAACTTTGAGGCTTTTATAAATCTCATGGCAAAGGGTTTTGGGATCTGTTGCTTAGTACCTCTACACATCTACTGGCAAACATTCCCTGGCCACTGAGTCTCAGGCACAGCATCCAGACATTGGCTTCATTTTAGAAACCTTGCGGGAACAGCACGAACAAAACTTTGCTCTTCTTTCTGGAGGATTAAGTAACACTGTGACGCGTCTTCCTCCCTCCCCACCTCAGCCCTGAGGGCAGGGCTCCTTCCAGGTCCAGCCCTACACTAGATCCCAACACCTGCTGAGACAGCAACAGTTGAACACTGCTGGTCCTGCAGCTGGAAAGGTGCCACCAGGAAAGCCTTGGCATCTTGCTCCTGGGGAATGGGAACAAGTTAAACTGAAAACTAAGCTTGATTTTCTTTCTTTTTTTAAAATAATGTAGTAGTTTTCTGAGAATGGGAGGTGAATTAGCAATTTCAGGGTCTAAAATGCTTCGTGAAATCCCAGTGCATTGGCAGTACATGTATCTCCTTAGAGCTGACACCCTCTACAGCTCCATGGATGTGATGAGAAGGGTGGAGTTGGACACCCGTTAACATTAAGGCAGCAAAATTGCCAAAATCTTTTTTTAAGGATAAATCCATTTATTTCTGTAGTCTAATTTAAATGTTCACACCTCTCTTCCGTCATAAATATTACACCATGTGGCACTATCCCAACTTCCTGCTTGTTTTTTTCCCCTCTCTTGCAGCTATTGACAAAGCTTCCAAGATGGCACAAGACGGAGTCGAAAAAGCAACTGAACAAGCTGCAGATGCGATGTCTGGCTTTGGGAAAAAGTGTGGATTTAAAAAATGACACTAATTTAAGCCAAGAGTATTGCATGTATAAATCCCCCTCTACTCCTTTATGTAGAAAAATGAGAGCTGTTTGATATATGGATAATTTCTCCCTCCTCAAATACAAAATTTAAAGGTGGAAGGTCCCTCTCATCCTCTACAGGGAAAAAAATACGTCTTTTACCACATCTGCTCACAATCATCGACATGGCTCGAAGGGCTTCAGCAACGCTGTTGCCCTACTCTTACAACAGCACAATGATTATTGCCACATTTGCTGAGGGTATTTACAAAGCCAGTGAAACTGTTCGTACTTCAGGACACCAAAACATTCATATGATGAAACTGAGTTTTATTCCTGTAATCAAAAGTTAAGCTGGGGTCATATTTTTTGTCAGTCGTTTGTTTGTTCCAATCTTCTATATTTTTTGATGAAGATAAATAAAGGGTACTGTAAAATTTTCACCACTCAGAAATAGATTTCCTTGTTATTTAACCTAGTTCGATTCCCACCAGGGAGGCAGTGATGCCATTTAAGAGTTGGACACGATGATCCTTGTGGGTCCCCTCTGACTCAGAATATTCTGTGATTCTCTGATACTGTGATTTTACCACGGCTACTGGTGAAGCACAACGACTTGCAAATCTCTTCTGCCCTTTGATTCAAAGCCCAGCGAGGTCAGTGACCATCCTGTAAGGGAGGTGAGTGCTGAACCATTTTCAGTCTGGCAGACAGAGGTGTGGAAGCACACAGCCCCATATTGCAGGGGAGCCTTGTGGTCTCTGACTGAATGGGAGAAGGGGAGTTGTGGTGTCAACCCCTTTGTCTTCTCAGGGACAGAGCCGCTGGGGAGAGGCAAGGGGGCAGTCTTCTGCCTAGGAAATGGAAATATTTATTTTAGATTGCTGCTTGCTGGGCAATCAGAGGCTGCTGCAGCCAGATAGGATGCCCACTTAGTGCTGCCTCTGTCAACACAAGGCACTAATGCTCACTTATTCACAGTAAGTGCTCTTACTTGGTCTCTGAGTGTTTCTCCTTGCTAGCCATTATTTCCTTTGAGGGTTTTTTTTCCCTTCCCATCTTCCTGGATGGAAGCCTTATCAGCCTGATTTCAGTAAAAATATAGTTTGTGCCTTTAGAAAAGAAATCCAAAGCAAGACAAGAACCATCTGGCTGCAATGAAAAAGGGCAGTCCAGGCCTGTTGGAGGTGTCGCTGTCTCACATCTCTTGACCAAGGGCTGTAGCTGACTGGGGCTTTTTGGAAGCCAATCCTTGTGAATGCAGTCCTAGGAGAGACCGGCTCATCACTGAACCCAAAGCCCACCCTTGTCTGCAATCTGCACAGGGACTGAATGAACTGAAAAGCCTTTACAGGACCCTATAAGTAATAGACCATCTGTGAGTAAACATAGTCTGGGGCTTTGCACAGTGTCCCTATGCAATGTCTCCTGTCATTTAAAGCTTTAAAAGCCTAAATATTTACCCAAGTACAATCTCACAGAAAAAGCATTAGACTATTGCACTCTTAGTTTCTGGGCAACCCTCAATAGTACTTTATTATTTAGTACTTTTCATGGTTACCTCCCTGATCATGAAATCTTTGGCGACTGAGCTCTTTAGGCTCAGCATTTCAGACACCAGTGTTGTGTTTGTGGGTGATAGCTGCCCATATACCATTCTCCATCACACCTTGGGTTTTTTGCTGCAAAACACTTCTTAGTCAATACTACCAAAAAAACCTGAACAGTTGTGGGTACTTTCACTAGTAAAACTGGTTATTTCCTTACATGGCTGAGACTGTTCCTGGGGATCACAGCCCTGACTCTTGGTGTGCAGCTTTATATACCCTCATTCTAGATGTCTTCAGTGTAGCTGCACAGTTTGTCACTTTCCCCTGCTCTGGCGGAGTATGGACTGGACTACCTGGCTGGAGGGACAGCTGGAGGTCACCTACAGACCTGAGTGAGGAGAAACAACTTTCTCCATCCTGCCAAGAAGCACCTGGAGACAGCTCCTGACTCCAGTTTCCAGCACAGAGATGTCTTTTCTGCTTCAGGAGCCTGATCGGAGTATTTCACATCTCCTTCATTCCAGGGGTGAATGCTGTGCCACGGGCACCCATGAGTCTGAGTCACTCACTGGCAAGTGTTTCTAGGTCTAAACTTAAGCACTTTGCTCCACAAAGAAGGTCCCTGCCTTAGTCACAGTGTTCTTTGGTCTTGAAATTTTTGAGGCTCTCTGTCCCTTGTGCATCACGCGAGGCCCCATGTCCCAGTGCAGGACTGTGCCTTCCCATCCCACCTGAGGGCTCCAGATGTTTTAAAGTGAAGTAGACGTTCCTAAACACCCTATCAGCTCCTGTGGCATCAACCTTGGACATGTAAAGGGTTCTCAAATGAGTTCTCACATTTCCTGAAGTTTGCTTCTGGGTGTGCCTGCAGCTGCCTGAGCTGTGAAATGCTGAGTGAAGGGGATTCATGTTTCAGCCTGGCTGAGCTGCCCAGTGTGAGCAAATCCTGCTCTGTGACCTATTCCAGTGCCCCAGAGGCCTTCCCAGGATGGCTGGGGGGCAAGCAGCTCCCACCATCTCCCCTTCACAGCTCAGCAGGGCAGGTGAACAGGTGAACAGAATTTACCAGACCGCTCAAAATCCAGCTTCAGCTCTTTCATTTGTCCAAGAAAGTAGGAATCCTCATCTCAGGTGAATGCTTTGATTAATGTTCCAAGGATTATCAAGAATCCAAGCTCTCTGAAACAGGCACAGGAGACGGCCTGTCCTGTGTTCCTGTGGAGCACTGATGGGCTGGGATCCACTGGGGTCAATGGCCTCAAAAGTTACGCACATGAGCCATTTTCACTGTGTCCATAAGCCTTGCTTCATAGACGCTTCTTGTGCTTCATGTCAGTCCCTCAGCTACTACTGACAGTGCACAATACACACACGATGCTTATTTAGCCTCTCTTTTGCCTTCAGATAGAAAATTACCAGGAATTTCGTGCAAAGGAACCCTTTTTATGTGCAGCTCCTTCTTCCTACTTGGTAACACTTCTGTTTTTTCCCCTTTCTTTACAGCTCCCAGCCAGGCACCCTGCGAGGGCCCTTTAGGCATTTCTTGCCCTCATGGTAAGCTGAGAGAGCAGAGCAGACATAAAAGCTGGAGTGCAGAGAGTACAGCTGTTGAGCACAGCAGCTGACCCGCTGCCTGTGCAGGGAGATGTGCTGTGGTACCTACTAACCAAGCCCTTGGTAAGGGAAGCCCTTCTTACTGCTCCTCTGTTGGCCTTGGCATGAGCAGGGGCCCAGGGCCTGCCCACATGGCCTCACCCTGACTCAGTTTCCCCAGATCCCACTCCTAAGTGTTGCTCATTTAGCTGCTGTTCTGCTTACCCATGTCTAACATATGATCTCCTTCGTTTCTTACAACTGACCCTGCCCAAACCACTCTTTTTGCAGTGGATGAGGTTCTCATGTCCACTTCTGGCACTCTCCATGTCCCTGACCCAGACCTACAGGTCTCCCTGAGCTCTCTGGGTTGGGAGCCTCCATGGGCTGGGAGTTGGGAAGAGGCTCCAGTGGGGTCTCCTGGCACAGCTGCAGCTGGGGAACCCGATCATGGACAGCAGGACAAAGTGGTCCTGGTGCAGGGTGAGTGAGGGAACAGCTTACTCTTTTGTGAGGATATCATGGAGAAACTGCTTGGCACAAGCTGGGGCACCATGTCTCTGAGGAGAAACTTGTCTTCCTAATAGTAATATGAAGAAACCTGAAGATGACTAAGCTGTTGGTGTATTGGATGCTGTTGCCCATGTGCCACTGGCACATACAGGAGCTGGAGCTGCTGTGCAGGCTGTACACTGTGCCTGTGCTATGCCATTCCACCATGACCTGAAACAACATCAGGTGCCCCACCTCAGCAGCTGCAAACAGCAGTGATGGGACAGGTGACGTGGGGACTGCTGCAAACTGGGCCCCTCTCAGCACCACTTCTTTCATACTCCCAAGCAAGCATGACTGCTGAACTAGTGATGTTGGAGAGCTTATCCCAGCCACTCACTGGAGTCTCTGGCTATAAATGACATTGTCAAGTTCCCTTTGGGGGCTGCCAGCACTGTCTGCATCCAGGGCCCATGGGAACAGTGGGGCCTGGTGCCCACAGGACAAAGGTGACCTTCCTTTCATATTTGAAGTTCATCTCCTATCCATTGCACTCATTGACCGTTCACTCAAAACCCCACCAGGTTTGGCAAATAAGGGCCCTGCTGAAGGCAGGGCTGGGTGGGGTGGAGAGGCCCTTCCCAAAACCTGCTTCACCTGAGCTGGGGCTTGCAGCTGAGCCGGGCGGGGGCTGGGGAGGCTTAAAAGGGGCTGCGGGAGGGGCCTAGGGGAGCTCCCGGCTGCAGACATGGGCAGGTAAGGATTGGGTTGTGTGCTGAGGGAAGGAGTGGGGAGATGTGGGTGCTGTGGCTGCGTTGTGACCGGGTGGGAGAGGCTGAGATGGCTCCAGGCGGTGGGTACTGGGAGGCGCTGGTGCTCTGCCAGCCTGGGACAGGAGCCCTGCAGCCCATGCTCGTGGCAAAGGGTGACAGGTTTCGTCTCTGCTCTGCAGCTCGGGGTTTGGCCGTGCTGGCTGCTGGCTCAGCTGAGGGAGCGCCTGTTTGTGCCTTGGCAGCTTTAGCGCTGCTCTCAGCAGGCTGCCCTGGCACCGCTGCTCTGTCTGTGCCAGCGGGAGGGCAGCGAGGCCTGGGTGAGGTCTGAGCATAGAGGTGAGCCCTGCATCGTGTGCAGCCTACTGTCAGTTTAAATGCGTGCTTGAGAGTCCTGGTGCCTGCAGAGCACTGCACCTTTTCACTGGCCTTCTCTGGCTTTATGTAGTGACGGAACACAGCTCCTTTTTGTATTAGAAAATGATGATGTTTTCATGCTGTGTGTTTTCACTCCCGTGAGGCAACACATCACCTTCACCTGTGTGGGGGAGTGTTGCAATGACACGTACTCTCTTTCATGTTACAATTCAATTTGTACCAGCAGTGCACCATTGTAATATAATTAGGATTGGCTGTGTAATTTTATTTCTGCACTGATGTTCCCTGGGAAGCCAAAGCACCAGTGCTGGTGTTCTACCAATCTGCTTTCAAGGAAGCTGCTCATGAACTAGTGATGATGTGGCCTTTCAGAAAAGGACTTGTATTTGTAATACTGGAGTGTGTGAGAGCAGGAACTGTCCTTCATTTGTAATTAGGATACAATGAGGAGGGGTGTTTATAGTGTCTCCTGACATTCTAAACACTCACCTCAACAAATGCACAAGCCTGTTGATGACTCTGAGTCTTGCTGTCTTCAACATCTCTCCTTCTCGATAACTGCAGCAGCAGAGCAGGACTAGGAAATTTCTGTTTCCTGTGAACAAGGCCAGCCATGGGTAATTGAGGATGTCACAGGGAACAATGTGTGCTTTTTACTGCTTGGCTGCTGTGCAAAGAATTCCCATTGGTCAGGTGCTGCTCTGAGCTATCTGAAATATTCCGGGTTGGGTGTTTTCCCCTGCACTGTAGGTTTGTTTTGAACTTGATCAACGCTCTTTGATGTCAGTTTAAAACCAAAATTGCAACTTTCCTTATGTTTTATTGTGAGCTTTTTGTGATAGAATTTGCTTTCACATACGGTGAGCAATCCTTTCCCTGGTGTTACAAGACTAAATGGAGAAGGCCTCCCTACCTCCAGAGACCCCTCTACATCATATTTAATTGACATGAAGTAGGACTTAGTGGTTTGTAATAAACTGTAGTGGTGGGAAGAAAACAGAACTTTTGGTGTAATGCTGGAACAGACATTGCAGAGTAACTGTTGTTCATGAAGTGCCTGGGATCAAGATTCCTAGAATCTGCTGTGGTGACAGCTGTAGGCAGATCAATTTGATGAATAAACCCTTGTTCTGAAGTAGGTTATGCTTCCCTCCCACCATTTTCAGCAATAATTATTTGATCAGCAGACTGAAACCTCCTGTCCTGTGTGAAAAGGCATAAAAGTAGCTCTGCTAGAAAGCAAATGATCCCAGAAAAAAGCAAGCCTAGTCTTTTGGGGCAAGATCAGTTCCTGGGTGGCTGGACAGCACAGAGGGGACCTGTGAGAGGAACCTGGGTGGCATAGGCACCATGTGCCTCCCACCAGCCCCGTGTCAAGTCCCTTCCTGTTGGCCCCAGCTCATGGAACAAGTTTGGGTATCTCAGGTCTTTGTCGCCTGGGCAGGTGGTGTGAGCCTGGTGAGGGCAGGCTGAGGCTGTAGGGCTGCACCCCACTGCCCCTTACTGAGGTTCTGCCGGGTCCTGTAAAGTGTTTGCTGTGAGAAAGGACACAAACGTGCTCTGCTGAGCCAGACCTCGGAAATAAGAGGTTAAACTATTAATTATGACACACCATGAAATTATGAGCTTTGTCTAACACAATAAAGATTTCATCAGATCCTTCAAAAAGTAGGGTTAGCTCCTCCCATTTCTTTTTATAACCATGAATTTTAAGTCCCACTGGGGAGCAAAAGAATGTGGGCAAGAATCATCCGAAACTGGATGCTTTTCTATGTAAGGTTTTGAAATGCCGAAGTTGATTTAAGCAATTCTTCAGCTGAGCGTTGTGTAACGCAATGTTTTTCTGCCCAGTTCACAAGGGGCTGTGCCAGCCTGTGTATCCCCTGTGGCACTGGCTCGGGAGCCTTTGGTCGGGACAGCTGTGGCATGCATGCTGTTTACCAACTCCTCGATATGGAGAAACAAAGCTTTCAATCCCGGGCTATGGAAAACTTCTGCCAATTAATCCACGCCCTTTCTCTGGAGAGGAAAACATAACAAACACAAATGTCTCTTCACCCTTTTATGTCTGCTATATTAATCACCTAACAAGGGCTCATGACTTTTCCCTGTTCCAGTTTGCATTTGCCCTCTAACTACTGGGAGGAGTCCTGCTTTGTCTATAAAAAGCTGCACTTTGCCAAACAGTGTAACAAGACCGAATTTAGGGATTCACTCACCCACCTCATCCGGGGAGAGAGGACTGAGCACAACCATGTTCGGGATTGGGAAGAAGCTTGCTGAGGATGCCGTGCAACAAGTTGAAAGTGCTGCACAGGTGGCAGGTAAATACAAATTGCTGCTTTTCTTCTTCCTGTGCCTTGGGTGTTAAAGTATTTACCCACTCCTGCCCCCGCTGCTTGGAGCAAATCTGCCCCTGGGGCACGAACTCTATAGATGCTGCCCTGAAGTGTGGGGTCAGCACATCCTGTAGTCCCCAAACCCTCTAACGCTATAGTAAACGAAGATCTGATATTAACTGCATACTGGTTTTCCAACAACTTCTCCCACTCTGGCTCATACTGTGTGGGTGGCTGGACGATGCACTGAAGACAGGACAGCAGAAAGCTGAGACGGGAGACAAGGCTGATTATTTAGGGCTTTGCTTTCCAGCAGGAACAGCCATGATAAATAGAAGCTGCGTAGTAATGTATTATCTTCCTGAAACTCTGGGGGCTTTGATCTGCTCAGTTCTGCACAGAAATGTGCAGTTAAGTCATCTGCTGTTAGTGCTCCAGCCCTGCCAGTGTCGCAGTTACACACCCCACCAAAGCACAAGTGCCGTTGCAGGGGCTCGAGGTTATCTGAGACAAGTTCACTCCTGCAGAAAAGTTTGTAGAATCGGCCCCAAAGTGAAATAATGTGATGCTTAAATAAGGAATTCTTAGTGGAATTTCAACACAGACCTGCACTGCTGAGATTCCTGATATGTTTATGCTTAGTACATGAGCAGTGGAAACTGCTTCATGTTTCTTTATATGACATGTAGGTAAACAATAGGAAACCGGTCACTCTGTGACTTCAAATGCAATAGAAATACTCTTTCCATGTTATGTGCCCAGTGAAGCAATTGGGCATTTGGAGGGTAACCATCAATTTTTCAACTGAAGGTATCTTTCTGATGTTGCTCTACAGTAGCCCTAGAAATACATATTTTGTGGAGGTTTTCTCATGTTCCTAACTATTTAGTTATATTTTTTACTCAGCTCTTTAAAGATGATAGTCTTGATAATTAGCTGATGGAACTAAGTGTTTAGGAGTCAACAAACTCCAAGAGGAAAGCTTTTAAATAGTAGCTGCAGTCCTTCCCCCTCTTGCCCCAAGTACTTGAAGCTGAAGCAATTCATTGGACACCATTAGTCTGAAGGCCTTTGCTTGAACCCTGCACACATCTTCCCAGCAAGTCCTGCACTGCAGCATGGCTCTTTCAGCTGGAGCTGAGTCCTGGAGCAACACTGGGAGGTCCCAGGCACTGGTCTGACTTTGGCCACTTCTGTGCAATCAGTGTTTACCTTGGTGACAGGCAGTAAACTGCACTTGATGCTGAACTTGTCACACCACTGTTAGTACTGCTCTGACTCCTGGAAATATTCTAAAGGTACCCTCTAAATCACCATTTAAATGAAATTAAAGGGGGGGTTAATGCCAGATTTCAGTAAGATTGTCCAACTGGCGGTTCCTCAACTATTAGTTACCTTATCTCTGAATTACTTCTGTTGTCCCTGCACATGTCCTGAAGGCACAGCCCCAGGAGCTACTGCCAAGGGCAGAGTGGCACAACGGGGCTTTGCAAGTGTCTAAAATTAGCACCTATCCCATGGGTCCTGAAAGGAGTCACGAACTTGGCTGTGACTTAAGATTGATATGGGAAGCTTAGCTGCACCTTACAAACAGTGAACATCATCCACCTCAGGCAAGTGCAGGAGAAGATGATGTGTGATGGTAATTAGCATGTCTTTTAAGCAGTAGTAAATGTCCTACAAGCTCAAGGTGAAACAGGCCACTGGCTTTTACAAGACACTTAAAACAACCACTGTTGAAGAGGTATTCAATGGAAGCCTGGAGACCTTTTAAGTTTTAGACACTCCCAGTCCCCTTAAATGTTGTTCTTCACCTCAGCATTTCTCAGGGTAAGAACTGACATGTTTTTCCTTCTAATTCCAGTGGACACGGTGAACCAGACTGTGCAGCAAGCAGCAGAACAGGCTAAGGGTGCTGGTCAGAAAGGTACAGTAATGTTTGCATTTATTTTAATAATGTCACAATAGTGAAATCCCAGATAGGGCCCCCAGCCCTGTCTTGCCCCTTGTCCCACACCTGGTAGGAAAGGGGAAGCTATTGCAGTGATGCTACAGTTACCTTTGTTTTTCCTCTTTTAAAAGCCCTTGATGAAGTCTACAAAGTTGCTGAAACCGGGGAAAAAGCTGTAAAAAATGTAGCGAACCAAGCAACTTCCTGGGGGAAAAGCTTTGGACAATGAAGATAAAAATGTATCACCACTGAAATTTTTGTAAACGAGTTTCTATTACATGTACTCTTAAATAAAGGAAATACTTATATTCTACCTGGCTGCATGTATTAATTTGGAATTCTTTGGTTACACATTTAAAAAAACCCTTACAATCACTAGTCTAGGAAGACTATTACAACAGGTTTTGTTGTTGTATTTTGTGGGTTAAGGGAGGGCTCACAGTGGGCAGGGTGTGAAGTCAAGCACTTGAGAGCTGGTCCCCTGTTTTGTCGCTGAGTGAGCAGCCAACAGCCACCTCCAGACAAGGTAAGTACCTGTGTGCTTCTGTATCTGTGTTTGTGCTGCTGCTCTTATTGCTAAAATCACAATTAGCTGTGTTGAGGAAGACTCGAGTGTGTTCAAGATAACAGGATTGTGATGCTCTAAACCAGTGCCAACAGCAGAATGGTGCCTGACTGCCAGCAGAGTGCTCAGCTCCATGTGCTGCTTAGTGCTGCCTGAGCTGGGTGGCTGGTACAATTCCAACAGCTCTGCATGGCAAAGGAAGGACACAAGGCAGCAATGGAGGTGTTTCCCACATGTGCAGGACTCCTGTCAAACACAGATGAACAGTAACTGCACATCAACCAACAGGATCAGAGCTGAGTAAGTCTGGGCTTTTAATCACCAATCAACTTGACAATAAGCAAAAAAACCCCTAAAAACCCAGAAACTTAGAGTGAGATCTTAGAATCTGATACTAACCAGTTGTTAATTACTAAGAGTAATTTAGAGGTTACTCACCTGGCATCTTGAAATCACAGCAAGACTTTGCTCTGCTACTTCTTCCTGATGAGGGCAGCTGCTATCAATGAGGTGTAGTACTGAGTGCTTTTTTGGCTAAAAAAAATGACTATTCTGGGTGTTCTTCTGTATAATAGAAATATTTTGCATTTAGTAATAGGTTGCAGGTGCCATGTAACCCTGAATGCTGTAGATCCAGAGTATTTGCTGAGATTCTGTAACACAAACCACCATCCTCTGCTGTAAGAAATGTTGAGTGAGAGCTTAAATCTATGGTGAGAATGTGCTTTGCTCTGTGTAGCAGCTGTGGGTCAGAGCAGTTTCCAATCTGACTTCAGGTACTGACTGGCACCCTGGCAAGTTTCTTAGTGAATGTGTGGTGGCATGTAAGCAAATAGAAGCAGTGACACTGTTGTTAGCTGGCAGGTAAGACTTGTGTGTGGGTGTAGATATATGTGTAAGGAGGGTTTAACACTAAATTGAAGTTACAGTTCTAGTAAAAAAACCCCAAACCAATATTTATAATGTGTATGCCAGACAGCGGTTGCTTTCTTCAGCTGTGGCTAGAGGCTGGGAAAAGGCTAGAGCTGCTTTGCACCCAAGCCTCTAAAACCACATAAATTCACAGCAACCGTATAAAATTTTACCACTTTCTTCTCTGTTGTTGTTGTTGGATCTTGAGCAGTATGTGCTACAAAATGTGATAAGGAACATGTGACTATTTTTTTCTTAACCCTCTGATCACATTAGGGCTGAGGAGCAGTGTAGCCTTAACATACGAGACCATTTCAGAGCAGGCTATCATCACAAGAAGTCTGGCATCACTGAGGCAGTTTGGTTCTTGTGTTTACCCACAAGCAAAGGGCAAACTGGCTGATGTGATGTAATCTTAAGTCAGACTCCAAGCATTTGTCTCCTCAAGAATCTTAACTCTTTGATCAAAAGTACCCAAAGCTGTTGTTATATCAATCCTTGGATTTGTGTCTCTCATGTCTCCAGTGCTGACTCTGTTAATAAGTCAGTAACCAGTGGCTGAGGGGAGATCACTGAGCCACTCAGAGATCCTGAGGGCTCATCCTCCATGTTTGGTAAAGTCATGCCAGGTGTGAGGTCTGCTTTTTTCCCCAAGATGTTCTGGGAAAACAAATGTTAAGGTGTATGTATAGAACAGAAGACACAAATGAATTGGGGAAAATGGGCAACGTGCAGGTTTTGGCTTTTTTCCTCCTTCCAAGTGGGTAGGGGGTAGAAGATAACCCAGCTTCCTGTATGCTCCAGCACTGAAAAGGTCTCATTTTTCAGGTTTGCACAGCCAAACTAGTGCTGCTTTACTAGCTGCAGAGGAAATGAAGCAGGGAGAGAGAACAACCATAAGCATCTTGATTTTACCAAATTTCCTGCCAGGTAATGCCAACACTGCTATAAAGACTCTTTTTTTTTTTTAACTATAACTCCTTGAATTTTTAGCCTCCAAGTTTTGGATGTAATTTCCCAGAATCAAACTGTTAAAATTGTAGAGGGGGGTTTATTACTATAGAATAAATGTTTATGTAAAAACTGCACTGAAAAATATGATTCAGGATCCAGATCTCATGTTTAGAGATCCACACCTCAATCACAGTAATTCTCAAGTACAAATGGTTCTCATTTTTAAAATAATGTCAGTATATATATATAGATATATACTATATATAAAAATATGTGCCACACTTAGGCGATCTGTAGTACTTTAACAAATCTAGACATCAGCATATGTATCGGAGTAAGACACTAAGTAAAAGCATCCATTTATTGCTCCATGCTAACTACTAGAATAGCTCTTCACACAAATTTGAGACAACATGTAAGGACACTTGAAATTATTTACCAAATGATGTACATCCAACCTCAAAAGCCTTGCTGACAGGCAAGGTCAGGAGACAGAGGTCTGTATTAGAGAGCCCTTCAGGATAATTCAGGGACAGCATCTTAGCAGTGGGCAAGTAAGGAACAGGCAGGTGTGCTGTGAAGAGTCTCAGATTGACTGTAACTACAGAAAGCTACTGCATGAAATAGAAAACAGTAATACACCAGCATAGTAGGTTTGGAAAGGTCAACTTTTTTTAATAACTGCTCTCTCTCCAGGTTATGTCATGCAGTTACAAAGTAGTTATGAAAAAAGCATGAGTTTCTGGGAGGGACTAGTTGTCTTTTTAAAAAAAACATTCATATTCATTACATAAATAGCATCTGGCACTTCAAGGGGACTCACGGGACAAAAGCCTTACACTTCAAAAACTGTGCTTGATCCAATATTTTGTTGAGGTCCATTTTGTTGTACTCTAGTATGTTCAAAACTTTCAAGACCTCCTGATGACAAAAGAAAAAAAACCAAAAAGGCTGTGTGTGTTAAGACAGTGGATTAGTTTATAGCAGCATCTTAGCTCCTCTGTGGTTTGGCCAATGATTTCTGGGTTCAGTTTCACTTTAGTTGTTCACTGAGGCAGTACAGAATTTTCAGAAAGCCTCTGAAAGGAAAAGACTGAAAAAGAATTCCAAATAACCTAAGTATGATTGCTTACCAAATTCAGAATATCCCTTTTTTAAAAAAAAAAAGGAAACAACCTAAAGCCAGAATAATTATGTAGATACTTGATTAAAAACAGAAGTAGAGATGCTCAATAGTTTCAGCTTATAAAAAATATTAGTCTGTCAACGCTACATACTTCATGATGAGAGTCAAACTAGCCTGAACAAGGGATAAAAGGCAGTCCTGTAACAGCAGCACAGTTAAAGAAAAAAAATAATTGCCTACATAGAATCAGGCCTGAAGCTTTACTACAAGTAAAAACTAGACTCCTATCTAAGTTAATCCCTGCTGGAGGCCCGTTCTTCCTTTGCCAATGCCACAGCATTGATCATACAAGGCCTTACTGAAAGTGCTGAAGCCAAAATTACATCATTAAACAAAAGTGCATGAAGTAATAATGAGCTAAGTGCTCACATAGTACAGTATCTGATCTGAAGTCTGAGAAGTGGCTCAGGTGGCAAGACCACTCTTTCATATATAAAATGTACCATTTTGTTTTGTAGGCAAAATACCCAGAATGGCCCCCACAAGTGCAGATGAACTGTTATCTTCAGATACATACTTGTATACAATTTCCTAATCCATGGATTTTTTATTGTAAAAAAGACTAGGTTGGAACTGAAACTAATTGAGAATAGAATCCACTATAATGTCAGAAGAAAAGAAAATTTTGTGGTTACATGTAAACTTGTGATAAGCTTTCTCAAGAAGAGGGTACATTAACAGCGAGAGGGGTGGGATACAACAAGGAGCTGTTTATGTAAAGGTCAAACCAGCCTCATTGTACACTTTGAAGACTTTCTCAATTGCATTGACATAGGCAGCTGTTCTCAGGTCCAGACCCAGGTTGTATGTCATGGCAGTACGCATGATTTGCTGAAATAGAAAAGGTTACATGTGATTTCTGCAAGTTTCTATACAGGAGCTGAACAATTTTGCTTACAGGATCCAAGTTAGGAGTAAAAGGAGCTGCTAGATTGGTATCAGAGCTCTGATTCTTTGTGGAGCAATTCTAAAATTTCTTGATTCCCCTTAAAACTGAGAACTGAAAGGGCAGAAAATCTTTCCCAGGTTACTGTATGTACATATTGCCCCTTCTCAAGTCTTTGACCGATATATACCTCACATACTTGAAACACCTTGTCTCTCCTAATAGTCTTTGTCCCATAAATTAAAAATACAGTATGAAGAGATTAATCCAAAACAGCTAATGGCAAAGTAAAGCACACTTGTGTATGCATCCCAAATTGGCCAGGTACAAGAGAACAACCAAAAAGTATTTAATTTCTACACATTCTACTAGAAAATACTTCCTGACTTCCTGTATTAATCTCTGATGTTTACTGTACCCAGTTAAAGTTGGCCATGATGGCACAGAGCAGAAACACTTCATACCTATACTGACTTCCATATCATGTACTGTTTTTATACTCCTTTAATGGCAGCAGAATTATGTACCACCTATTCAAAAACTGTGCCAAAGTCATGTGAGTTTCCTCTCCTGTAAGTGTACACAGTAAGGCAATATTTACCCGGGCAGAACGCTCCATTGTATAAGCCAACCCAGAGTGAACAATGTCTTTCTCAGATGCACCCTGCAACAACAGGGAATAAAATCAGGGTTTAATTCAAAACACAAAAGGTACTCATGCACTAGAGACAATGACATCTTGGATTCCCATAATTACTGAAGCTTGCTCACTCATTTTCTTCTAATGATCAGTAAAGAATCTAAACTGACTTCATTGTGTTGCTTGAAGAGCTAGTTATGGGTCAACTCAATTCTAAAACCTCAGATGGAAGCACTGAAGTCTTTTATAGGCCTAGCTTCTAGATGCATGATGCATTTTTTATTGATGTTGTAACTACTGCTTTCAGCCTTCAGAAGGCACAGTAAATATTAAACAAAAAAGCTCCCAAGAGTCAATAACCTGTGTAAGTCTCTTGCAATTGCTTTGAAGACAGTCAGGTTTTAGGAAAGGCATAGATCCCAAATTGATATACATACATATTCCACATTGTATTAGCCCTGAGCAACTCCAGAACAACTTTGTTACCATTAAAACATAAATGCACAGTACAGTAAGGAGTTGAAGACCACCTGAATTAGGGTTACTCTATCAGCTGCAATGTTCCATCATCTCGATTGCTGTAATGTACTAGTAATTTGACACTTGGCTCCACAAAATATATGCTTTCCCTCAAAGAGCAATTTGGGCTGGAAGTAGAAAGTACTAGGCCAGCTTCTGTGGTTTGTGTTTAAGAGCTCCAGCAGTCGCTTTCAGCCACAGAACTATCAGGCATGCTCTCATATAGCCTAACATGTATGAAAATGCATCATAATGGACCAGGACAAAGTCTATTCCAAGTCCACATGCATTCCTCTGATTTCCTCCTGAGGAATCATGGTTTAATGATTTTCACAACTCACTGGGCTTTTATCCTCCATCATTTGTCATGTCTCCTCTTGAACTTGTGTTTAAAAATCAAACTGCCTGATGCTTTTAGTTGGCAGAACAGTCAGCTCTACTAGGAGCCATCCCCTTACTCTTCCCTCTGCACCTCACTGTGATGGTTTTGTTTGAACAATCTCATTCTCTTTCACCATATGGTGACCACCAATCCCTACCCACCCACTTTCACATCATTCATTCTATAAAAGACTGTATCCACTCCCTGACTAGATCAGGCCAGTAGGACCAGGGCTCGTTCACTGTTCCATGTATGAGAATTTCCCATACTTTGGGTTGTCCTTGTGATCTTGCTGTGAACCTTTTCCACATCTACAGTGTTTGAAGATGCAGACACCTAACCTGCACACAGTACTCAGAAGGCAGATACACTCTGGATTCACATGGTGGCATCACTTCTTATTTTCACTTCTGAAGACTTTCTAATGCTTGATTTGCGTTTTGATTGCTATGGATTTCTAAGCTTGTGTTTTGGTCATCACCTCCAGAATTTCCATTTGGATGCAAATGGATGAACTCACAACACATGATTTCATATGGACATTTCCCAACCATGTACTGCTATGCATTAGACAACAATGAATTTTACCTGATAATTCTTTGTCCATTAATTCAGTCTCAAAGGAACTGTCTACAATACAATTTTTCACCCAGCTCTTTACTTTTGAGTTACAGAAACAACATATCAAACTGTCTATAGTGTGGGATTTTCTTGAAAGTTTTTTGGAAATCCAGGCAAATTATATCAACAAGATTTCCAAAATACAAAATGCATCTCGATTAAAACTGTAGCTTTTTTTCAATATTGAAAGTATTTTCCATGGGCTCAAGTAAAAGAAAGAAAAAACAGTATTCCTAAGAACTCCAGATCATTTGCTTGCTTTATTTGTTTGGCCACCAGGCTAACTTTGTACTAATGCCTTGCTGGCAGAAAAGTGCTCTGTGACAACTACAATGGTAAAATTTGAATTGCAGTTCTAATATCAGAATACAGTAAAAAAACCAGCAGCAACTACTTACCGATATCCTATCTTGAAATTCTGCTGTAGGCACAACTGGAATAGTTCCCCCATGTTTCCCAAATTTTCTTTCCAAGCTTTCCTGGACAGACACTAGAAAGGTAAAAAAAAAGTAGATGCAAGGTAACCAACAAGGAAGAGAATGTGCTCCCTAAAAAAGGAGCTGATCCCAAGACTTTCAACATTCAGTGGCATGAGATGCAGACTACAGGGGCAAAGGGAGTTACCTCAGGGCAAAGCGAGTTAGATGTCAGTTTGGTTTTCTAAGGAAAGGGAAAGGCAGGTTTTTTTCTGTTTTTATAGCTGGATGCCTTCAGTATTAGCAGCAATATTGCCACAGTACAGTCAAAGGGCAAGCAATTGGATGTACTGATCCTACTTCACTAGCCTTATAAAACTGATAGAGTAATCTGGATTAATTTTCCTAGCCTGATAGATGGTATTGGACAAAGTATTCCTTGACATTAGTGCTCTGGAATTTTTCTTGACATATATTTCACCTTAATTGTTGAAATTCTGAAATCCCTAAACAACATCACAGAGTATTTGAGATGACACAACCTTGAAGTTAAGAAAGGGATTTAAATGAGAATTGCCGTAACTCTCAACTACTTTAGAAACACTGTACAGGGTATGAATTATGAGAAAATGTTAAATTAAAAAACATGCAGGTGTACATTTTGTGAAGTCCAATGTCTCATGATTCTCACAAGTTTTCTACAGAATATTGTTTAAAATGGAGCAACATCCTCCAGTTCTTCTCCATTAAGCTTCCTCTCTCCATGTAATTGGTATTCTTTCCCAGAAAGTAGGTAGCAGAGCATGACCATAAGTGGAGCTGTAGGCCATAAGCAGATTTTTACAGTGCCTGTACCAGTTATATTATTGTCCTTTATAGAAATCCTCTATTGTTGTACATGAAGAACAATGTTACCCACTCAAACTTCTTAAATATCAAGTGCACAGCTGAAAGATGTTTATTAAGAACTAACAAACATTTCGCACAAGTGGCTTGACTTGAGTATTTTCACAAAACTGAGGGAAGAGCTAAAAGACATTTGAAAAAATATGAATTTAAGTCATTAGAGTTGCAAGTCAGTTAAGCTATGAAGACTTATCTATTCTTCAGTATGCAGCAATTACAGACTTGTGGGGAAATTGTAGAGAATGTTAAATAGTTCTCTATTTATTTCTCCCTCATTTGTTGGTTGCAATCTATTAGTTAAACAATGCATTGATGTGGAACTGAGCACTTACTGAGCAAGTGGTAGTTTGAATCCCTTTCGTATTTGAAAGTCAAACGGCCATAACTGACGTGGTTCAAGTTTTTCAGCCATTCAAAGTAGGATACTGTTACACCACCAGCATTCAGGTAAAGATCCTGCACAGAAATAGTACATATTTTGAATTGTGACCATGTGAAAAGACAGTTCCATCATATTATGCAAAAACAAGCAAAAATATTATGTAAAAAGCACTACTTTAAACTATAGAGCAGAAGACAATCCAGCTATTACAGAACAACACATATCCTTTCCTGCAGTCAGGAATTACTTCTACTGATTTAAAAGAGGACTTGACTTTAAAACACATGAAGTTCAGGTGTGCTGGACTGACTACTTCTACTTTAACACAAACACCCCTTTTCTGGCAAAAACGTCTTATTCTTTCAAATAATCAGTTCAGGGAACATTTACTCTATACAATCTACATTACACAGTTCTGTTGGAGCATCACCCAGACAACACAATGTCTACAAACAAACTGCCCAATGTATTTACTCTTCCTTCTTCCTTTGCTTAGTGTGCTTTTTAGTTGAGCAAATGTCAGCTAATAATCCAAAATGCAAAACTAGAGATTTAAGAACCAATTATACTTTGGTCTCTCTTCTGAATAAGTAGCCTTCATGTAACAGTTATCTTTGGTTATTTACAGTTGCAGTGAGATCTTTCATAAATATTGCCAATCCCAATCTGAAGCAACGCTGACACCCATTTCTTAGACATCAGTTATTAAAAACCTCCCTTAGAGAATGGATGACTATTAATAAAAGTCTCCAATAAATAATGTCTTGATACAATTCACAAAAAAGCCTTATTTTTTGTAATGAAAACCAAAGGCCATAACAGAACCTTACAGGGATAACCATGATATTCCGCTCCAGGAAGATTTTGTCAGCTTCAGGAGTCGTAGGCCCATTGGCACCCTCAGCAATAATCTGAAAGAAATCACAGCAGAGTAACTCACAGGGTATACATTCAGTTTTGTTCATGCTGATTACCAAATACTAGTATTTAAACAGAGCTGTTCTTTGACTTACCTTTGCTTTAACCTTGTGAGCATTGGCCTTAGTCAACTGCTTCTCACTGGCAGCAGGGATGAGAATGTCACAGTCTGTTTCCAGAATACTGCCCTCAAGTGTCTGTGCTTTGGGGAAGCCCATGATTGTCCCATGTTGCTGTGTGAAGAAAACAAACCAGGGGAGTTTTAGTGTGTGTACATACTCATATGAATTCATTCCCTCTTCCCGACTTTCAAAAAGAAAAAAGGGAGAAGCAACAGCACCAGAAAGACAGCACATAATTATTACGTTTACTTAGATTAGTTATAAAAAGCAAGATAAAAAGCTTGAGTAACAGTCCAAGTTCCCAAGACTGAGGCACTGGCTGAAAACTAAACTACACAATCAAGTCACACTGCCAGGCAGGCTTTCATTCTTTCAGAAACATTCAATAGATAAATAGCAGCAAAAGTGAACTTAGTAGGTCTCAAACGACCACCTGCTTGTGATTCTCACTCAGGGATCTCCTTGCCCTGGTTCCTTAAAACAAGCTTAGGCATAAGAAAAGCAAAATATGTAATAATAACACCCAATTATGAAAACAAAGTAATTAGCCTGCACACATGCAGGTGTTTTTCTGAGATCAGGTCAACGGATAAGAAGAAAAGTCAGAAGAATCAACATTTCTCATCCATTTTGTAAGGACTAATTGCTGCATGATTTAAATATCACGAATTAACACCAGTCTACAGTCATCCTAAGTACTTGTAAAGCTGACAAAAATGAAATGCTTTCTGCTCAGTTAAGTTTCATACCAATTTGAAATCTTCTAGTTCTTTTGGGTCAATCCCATCAGGATTCCAGATGGAACCATTAAACTCTCCGACAGCGACACACTTTGCTCCATAACGATGCAAGTATCTCATAGAATGCAAGCCAACATTACCAAACCCCTGAAGGTGGAAAGAGAAAGGGGAAAGCACTTAATCCTTCAGCTGAAATGGTGATGATTGCTAAGGCTTGTACAGTTTTGCATAGTTTCAAGTAGTTCTTTATCTGTTGGCACATCTTGGCACTCCTTTACTTTCAGAATGCCGACATTCTGGGAGCAGAGGAACACACACAGCAGACCAAAAAGTCATATGATCAATATCAGAAGTTTGTAGTACAAATCTGTGCTGAAGAAAAAGCTGAATACTAAATTCCTGTATAACATCACTCCAATTATATTTAGGCTTTTTGTTTATGTATTAGAAGCACACTAGTCATGCATTAGGTCTCTTTGAAATACCCTGTGCCCACTTTCCTACATGAATTTTCAGCTATTCTTATGGCCACGTTTTCAGTTGAAGTTATGCTGAAGTGTCTGCTGTTTGCTCCTCTGCCAGGCACAGAAATACCAAAGTGCAGGGAGATGAGTGTGCCCCTGGGTCCCGGGAGGACAGGGATGTTTGTTTCAGCCTACAGGTTAACCAGAGGACAACTTGGAGGTTACAATTACTCTGCTATTTCTAACAGCCACTTTCTGAAAACAACAAAGTAAATCAGTTTCTCCAATCCTCCCTTTAACGTACTGTTTAAAAGTTGAACAAGTTATTTCTTTGAAGTTTTAGGAATTATAATGCTTATTACTGTCAAACCCCCTCAAAATTCAGCTACATCAATCCTCAAGTCTTATGAGCACCAAAAAGGGACACTCAACCCTACAAATTTAGGATAAGGTATTGCTTTCTAGTCTTTCAACTACTCACAGTGAATCAAGAATATAACCCTCAATTCCTTATCTCCTTTCATATTACAAAACAGTACAACAAATTTTGTGTAGGCAGAAACAGTGTCCCAGCTCACTGAAAAGTGTGCCATCCCTTAAAGAACTCCTGTGACAATATTTCGCTTTGGTGTTTGTAGGTACATTCTTAAAGATTAGAGATCTGGCTTTGTGCCTGTAAAATGCAATTGTTTGTATTTCAAAAACAATTTTTTTGTTTTTTCAAAAACAGCCCAAAGGAAAGGGCACCCTATGTCACCTGAAAAGCATTTCTGAAGTTTGAGAGTAAAGGTTAATTTGGAAGTTTTAAAGAAGTAACAGGTTTTAAGGGCTACAGCCCTTTTTTAAAACAGCTTTACTGGAAGTCTGTTTAGTACTTTTTCCCTACGGTCAAAGGAAAAAAGTTACCTGAACAGCAAATGTTTTATCTCCAAATCCAGGAGTCATTCCTAATAAACTCATATATGATGCTTCATTGATGAAATTTTCAATTCCATGGAAGACACCACGACCAGTTGCAGATATACGTCCATGGATCCCACCCTGGCTGATGGGTTTACCAGTTACACAGGCATGTGCATTAATATCCTGTAAAACAGTGAAGGACTTGTGAGAGATGGAATTAGTCCATCAAAAACCAACTACAAGAAGAGGTTTTTTACAGATAAGGGAAAACTGAAGTTGTTAGACTCAGAACATAATACAGCTTATATATATTCAGTTTGTGAAGATGATTTCCAGCCTCACTTTGTGTGAGTAGTTTGGAAGTACCCTCATAGATGTCAGAAACATTGTGTGATGCAATCCTAGATATGGTTGGTAATTCTTTGTTGTCTTTAAGTGTATACATTAACTTGAGTCTGTTTAGTCAATGATGGTGACATCCATATTGTACTGTCAGCAACACGCACACCTTCAACAAATCAAAAAGCTTTCAAGGGCATGTTTCTCAAAATCAGCTCCTACTACAGCCATAATTCCCATCACTGTTTTTGAAGTTTTAATCTCTTAAAGGGCTCAAACATATCTTTGGGCTGGTTTTTAATAATCTTGAAACAGTGTTTAATGCTCATTTAGACCAAATTCAGTTATTTTGAAAAATTATAATAAAGGGATCCTTGATCTCAGAGGAAAATCTGCAGTATGAAGACCACATGGGAAAAGTTAGATAAGTAGATTACTTTTATTCAGAAAAGCAATGTATACAATCAAGCCTCTATTGTTAATGTGGTGGCAATAAAATGAAGTTTTCCACATGCCAGTCGGTTAGCCAAGATAAAATAGCTATTTAAAACCAAAAATAATTGGTCAAATTGAAAATAATAACTTGAAAAAAATTCTTCCCAACTAGACACCCAACTTCTGTCAGCACTGGTTCCCATGCTCCCACACGCAGGGAGCACAGTCACACGGTGGCTTGGCTTCCAACACAAGTGAAAGAGTAGGGATGAAAGAGAATCCACTGAAATGAGTCTGCCAGCAGCCAGATGGGTTTCCATTCCCTCAGCTGCATATTCACTGGGAGGCTCCCTGCTCCCCATCACTTGTGCCAAAAGCATTTGCATGCCTGTGGTGTGAGTGGAAGAGTTTGGTGAGGGGATGGAAAGGCATACACAAAAGTAAGTGGAGAAAGAATGGCTGGAGATGACTAGGGCCATAGCGAAAATTAAAACTATTTGTTTGAAAGTGATAGTGAGTTACAAAGGTAACCCTTTTTAAGAACAATAAAAGTGATGCTGGGCTTGCCACCAAATTCCTAATTCAGCTTCCCAAAATATAGCTGCGCTGCTCTCCATAAGCTGTCTGCTCCCTCTGGTGGCATATCAACTCCAACCAGGATCTGCAGGGGTGCTTTGCTAGGAACAACTTGGCCAGGTGTTTTGATGGACTTCTAGGGTTTTATTTTGTTTCAGATTTAAACGGTTTTGGGTTTCATGGATTCACAAATTAGGAAATATGTTTTATGAACACTTGAACAAATACATTCTTACAGATGGTGGGAGGCTGTATTTATTAAAGTCCCTTTGTGCTTCCCCGAAGTCAGTTGATTGTGTCAGGAAATACAGAAGAACAGAAAGGATTAATTTAATCAAACTTCAGCCATATATAATCCAGTGATCCAGCAACTCCAGATGGATTTTCTGGAACAGTTAACATGGTAGCTATTAATGACATGCATGGTTTGGCAAGAAAATAGAGCATGAGGTGAGGGCAGGTCCAGATCTTCTTGAAGTCACATATACAAACCACAGTTGATGTCAAAGTCCTAAAAAACTTGGTTTTAAGTCAATCAGCAAAAACCTTCAACACATCCCACGTCAAAAGGAAAGGGCATAGCTTTTAGTGAGAACCCTACAAAACAGCTTATGGCCAGCAATTAAGACTTCTGTATCAGTACTTGTATGAAATTAGTTGGTAATGTTCAGGCACTAACTTTTGTTCCTTTTTTAATCCCTTTCCATGCTTCAGTAATATTCTCCTTGTCTCTCCAGCTTCCTGGCTCTGTATGTTGGGTTTCAAGCAGACTTCCCCTATCTGTTCCCTGACTCACCCTATCCACTTCAAACTCCCTGAACAGAGCTGCTGTAGATTTCTCAAACAGATCCCTCTCTCTGAAGGAGTCTTTTCACTCAACTGAATGTAGGTCCTGCACAGCTTCCACCTGTGTTTAGAATTACAGCTAGTTTCACTTCTGATCAATGCTCATTTTCTGCTTGGTTCTCTTCCCTTCTTCCCCCATGGTCACTTTTATCCAGTATTTCTCAACCATCTTTAGGTTTGCTCTTGGGCTCTCAACCAGACAAGTTACCTGAAACATCTTCCTCTACAAAGGGATTATTCCCCTTTTTAAAGCCTTGTCAGAATTATCACCTTCCTGCTCCATACTTGGTCATTCTCCACAGTAGCTCTGAAGTTCCACTACAGCTGTCATTCTCTCGCATGTACAAACAAGCAACCCAACAAAACTGAGCTTCAGTTCTTTAATTAACTTGTCAGAAAAAATGTTCCTAAATCCTCTCAGGTGTTTTCATTTTTCACAAAGATACTGCCAAGAAAAAAAGTGTCTAGGAATAAAAAGCATCAAATTCTATTTTCATCCTCAGTAGCTATTTTGTTTTCATTTGTCATTGAATCATGAATATGTGTAGGAGTACACAAATAGATGAGATGACAAAATAGAAAGAGTAAGAAATTCAGCCATTTGAAAACTTCTCTCCTCTATCAGTGTTTAGTTTTCCACCTATTAAAAAACCCAAAGATTTTGTATAAAACTTACCAGAACTCTTAATTAATACAGCAAATCTTAAAGCAGATCATGGTCTGTGAGCTTTCTGTGTCTGACAATAACATAATATAATGCTGTTGTATTTCACTAATATGCATTTTAGTGCAATGACTTAATTGTTAAAACAAAATGCTTCGAGGCAATAGTTTTGTTAAATACTGGAATCTCAAGTTGACTGAAGGAACTAGTTGCCACTCTGCATGTAGAAGTCTTTTTGAAGTCATAATTTCATCTTTTTATCAGGTTTGAAGTTCTAATTAAAATATTTACATATGTGAATAGCAAAAAGCAAGTAATGTTTTTTAGTAATATCCCTATCTAACTAACAGAAAGGTCTGTGTAGAAGTGATTTAACTCCATGAATCAGCATTGCCATAGCTGATTCCTCAAGCATTCCTTTATCCTCCCACAGGGTACCTTAGACTGTCTTTCAGCTCCAGAATACCCTGTGCCACTCCATGCTACTACTGCTAAAGGCACCAGGCAAATACTGTGCCAAGAGACTGTCTCAGACAAGCCAGGCACGTCTCAGGAGAACAGACATGCCAGAGGGAAATACGTGTTGGGTGGCTCCAATGCCTTACTACTGGGGTGGGCACCCTGCTGTATTTTGGAAGAACTGCTGCAAGGCACTGCAGAAAGCACAAAGAGTCTTTTCAGTTCAGAAGAAGCTGGGATAGGCAAACATGCAATAGATTAGCATATTAATAGACAGTTACAAGGAAATCAGTTGTCCATAATACATTTTTCTTTCATCTGACGCATCAAAAGTATGTAACAAACATGTTTGGTCAACAGTCATGTACAAATAATCCCACCAACATACAGGCAAAGGCCAAATTAAAGACTAAAATTAAGGTTTTCAAAAGCCAGTTTTTAATCTGTTTTATTGCCTCCAGGGCGATAAATTCTATCAGTGCTTTACATTTTGGAGAATTTGCTGAAGTCTACACTGATTGCTTGGTACTTCTAGGGGACTCTAGAGAACCTTAAAGCTTTTACATGTCATGTCAATAGTGTGAACTTAACTTACATTTTCTCTTAAACACACAAATATGAGCATTTATCCAATAACATTTATAAATTCAGTTATCTGAAATGGAAAGATTTCAGACTATAAGGACTATACAAGGTATTATGAACTAATTATTTAAGAAACTTGAATTAGTAATTATAGCATTAATGAAAAACAGAGGGAAATAGTAGGAACAGAAACCAATTTTAGACTAAATATACCTTTAAAAATAGTGTATTTTCTTTTAGCTGGACAGTTACAATCAGTATTCCATCAGACAAATTTTTAAGGCTAGTGTAAAAACATTAACCTTAAAGCTATTTTTCCTCAACTGTTTCCTAAAAACCTCAGACAAATTAAGTTGTCACAGTTTACAAGAATATATTTAGATCCAATAATGAAACAAAATTACATGATTAAGCAGCTTTTCTACTTCAAAGCCTCTGCTCAAAACTTACATAGTGTCCTATGGTACTGGCATAAGTGTCAGCAATCCAGGACATCTCCCTCTCCCCCGTGCTCATATCAGGAGCAGGCACATCCACACCAGGTCCTGTTGGCACAGTGAAAACAGCTTTTAAGGATCCAACATGAACACTTATCTTCAACCACTATTCCCTTGGGAACTGTGCAGCCCTTGGCAGAGAAGAACTGTTTTCCCATCTAATCCTCACTTGATTATGCAAGCAATGTATTCTTCTGGATTCAATTCCCTTTTAGGTGCTGTACCACACATTTCCACAATACCGTCAGAACCTCCAAACTTTCACATAAGCCATTCAATAAATGAAGGTCACTTTGTCAATGAAGTCAGAGCAAGACTCTGTATCACAACGGGTTTGTTGGGGTTTTTTTTAACCCCAACAAAAAGCTGAAACAGGGAGGGTGCTCTCTAGGTATGATTTCTATATACTGTGACATAGATTGGATACTTTTGCATTAGAATTTCTTTTTTTCCTGGGTGAGTTTAAAAAGTGAAGATTGTCTCTTCTAGTCATTGCACAGTAGTGCACACATCTCATTTTACTGCTCACTTCAAGAAAGAGAACCAAAACCTTTCTTGATGAAATAAACCTTAGAAAGAATTTCACGCATCTGCTGAAACAAAAACAAATTCAGTCTTTTTTTCCCTAGGTAACTCAAAGCACTATTTGACCAAACTATTTGATATCAGAGGGACTTGCTCAGTAAGATTTCAAATGCAACTCTGCCTCTAACATTTTCCTACATATTTTTAAAAGGTTTGTGAAAGTTGCGTAGCACCACCCATAGAGCCAAAAACGAAGACAAACTTAATCAAACCATTTTAATTTTAACTGAACTAACAATCACTACAGCTGGCATATTGTATAGCATTACCCTGGTCACATGTACCACCGGTCAGTGTGTTTATAAAGAAGCTTAATTTAGATAAGCACTCTGGCTGGAAAAGCAGATGACAAACACACTAGCTGAAGAGCAAGAAAATGCAGATAAATGGATATACAATCCCAGGGCACTCAGACATCAGGAATACATGACAGACCTTTAACTAGTAACACGCCTCATTATTCATCTGAATGACAACTTCCTTCATGTAAAGCTCCTCTCTTTAATTGCAAGCTGAGCTAGTAACATTCAGCTTTCCCTAGAGGAGACCTCCAGATAGCTCCAGACAGCAAGGTATCAGAAGAGCTCAGGGTTGAGTCTGAATGAGGCACCTACTAACATTACAGAAGCTGAGGTTCTGTTACAACAGGCTCCTATGCTGCTTGCCTACGCTCCCCTCGCAGCCTGTGGTTGCCATGGGTGAAGCCATCAACTTTTGTTGGGGTGGATCTTCTATTTCCTTCCTCTCTTTCCTCAGATATCTGCCAAAAGCCTCAACTGAGACTACAGGAAACAGTAACAGTGGAGAGTTTGCTGTTAGAGATTAAAATTGCAACAAACATAGTCACAATTTTATAATCTGAGAGAAACATGATTCATTTTGGATACTGTGACCTCAGCTTTTGTGGCTTCTCATAGCAGAACTGCCACCAGAAAGAAGTAAAGACACAGTTCCCTTCAAAAAGCACTAAGACAATGACTCAATTCTTTGTGGCTCTTTGCTCTAAGTTCTGTACCCAATCTTTTAGAGCTGTCAAAAACACTGTTCTTTAAGGATACCATCTCCTGGACATTGCCAATGCACAATAAATCAGGTTCCTAAATTTGGATAATAAAGCTGCCCAACATACCAATAAAGCCCTTTTTTGCCAGCTCCATGGTAAACCTTCTTGTGATCTTTTCCAATTCATTGTCCTACGGAGAAAATGCAATAAATATCAGAAGAAAACATTAGTCTTTATGAGTATTTGCCAGAACTCAGTCCGAGCATAAACAGACACCCTCTTTCAAAAGGATGAATCATGATTTATATAATTGATATGCCACTCCCTAACAGACCGTTGGTACTCGGGCAGCACAAAAACATTCAACTTTCTTTCCGTACATTCTGATCCACGACAAGCCGGGAGTGCGGCACAGGAAGAACCACCTGTGCTCGTAGCAGAGATTTCCAGCAAACAAATCCGATATCCTGTGTGAGCAATTCACAACCAGCAGTAGCTGGGCTGCCACTGGTGTAATCAACACAGCTGAATGACCTCACACAAACCCTCACGGGAGCTCTGAGCTTAGAATACCCGTCACGTATTCTAGTATTCCTCTCTCTATGAGTTATTTTAATTAGGGCAAGAAGGCAAGCCTGCAGTAAACCTTTCATAAGCCAAGTTAGTTATTATTCACACTGGAACACTGCATAGAATGGTTTAATGGAGCATAAAACTATTTGTTAAAATAAATGAAAACATTAACTTTTTTTTTCTAAGAGCAATTTGATTTAACATTCTGTTAACAGTATCAACTTTAGGAAACTACAAATGATTTGAAATATTTTGACACTCAGGAAAAAATTAAATTAAATAATTGAAGTACACCTCTGAAACACACGTTTTAAAAATTCTTTTCCTACCTATTGCATGCATGGGCTAAATTTAGCTTTTACATAGGCAGAAGTGGCAGGAAGTTTTAAGTGGCCAGTAATGCCATAAAAGATTGTTTAACTGGCTGGCTTCAGTGCTTCAGAAAATCAAATTTTTATCTATGATTAGGCTTACTGTGTAGTTCTTGGGATTGATCTTGACACCAGCCTTTGCCCCACCAAATGGCACATCTACAAGAATGCAAAGGAAAATCATTTTACTTTTTCAACAATAAAGGCAGAACACATAAATAATGTGTGAGCAATTCTATCTTTGATTTTGGCAGTGATTAAGGTTTTGCCACATTTAAGGCCTCTCAAGTATGAGTTATAATCTGATCTAGGTATTCTTATAAAAAGATAAGGGAAATATGTCAAAGTAACTTGAAAATGGTCTTTGAAACTCTAAAGTTCACGATATAACTTTTTTATGCTTCAATCTCTTGTCCCTGGCACTTGTGGAAACAGTTTTATGGTTTTACAGTTTACTGGTTTAGTTCAAACATTTCACTTTGAAAGTCCTATGTGTCTCCATACACATTAAGAAATTATTTTCTTTTCTTACACCACGTGCATTTTCTCTCCAAACGCCTCTACAATTTAGTAGCCATATATGACTAATACTTCTTTATATCCCAGAAAGAAGGATGAAATGTCTTCCTCCATAGCTCCCCTGCCTGAATCATTTACAGCCTCCATCTGTTCCCCCTAAAATTAGTCCCCCATTAATCCAAGTCTGTCATACTTGGATTTGAGTTCAAGATGCAGGCCTTTTACAGGAGAGAGTAGCTGGCAGAATTTGGACTTTTCCAAGTGAAAATGAAACTTCATTTAAGTATCTACAGTAACAGTAGAAGGAGTATGTATTATTATTTAGGTCACTATATATTTTTCCCACCTTGCTGCAGATTTTAGTTAGAGATTAGTGTCTAAAATTCAACTTAATCTTCTAGACTTTTGTCCTGTAAATTACATCAGTACTGACTGAAATTGAAGATTGAACGGATCTGTACGGGTATTAGGTGGTGAGTTGGACTAGATGATCCTTGTGGGTCCCTTCCAACTCATAATATTCTGTGTGTGTGTGTGTGTAACTCTTGCTTGAAAAAGTACCACTTACCAACCACAGCACATTTGTATGTCATGAGAGATGCTAAGGCTTTCACTTCATCCACACTGACATCCATACTGTAACGAATACCTGAGAAACACAGGAGAAAAAACAGGAATTCACCAAACAACCTCATAGGTATTTATAAATTGAGAAGGGTAATTCTATTCTACCATCTGTAACATGCAAGCATGTAATTTAACAATTTCTTTGCTTTAAGATTTAAAGAACAAGTCTGTTCCCCTACTTAAATATCTCTCTTCTACTTAACAGAAATTCAGGACTTCAGTAATTCTCTATTAAGCATCTTAAAGGCAGCATTTAGCCTTGGGAAAAAAAATGAATATTCCTTGTGAGGAAGAGGAGTCTGGCTGACAAGTCGAGTTTCCAAGAGGCTGGTAAAGCTCTTAAGCATTCCCTAAGACCTCTAGCTTTGGACTTCATTCACTGTATTTACAAGATGAACTTTGTTCCTGAGCATAACTTATCAGCACAGGTTACAATGAAGGTGTTTTTGCTACAGTAATACAAGCTCTGTTAAGTTACCAGCCTTGCCTTCAAGGCTCTGGCTGCTAGGTGTAACCACATAAAAAAAGCAATAAACCACTCATCGAATTCCAATTTCTTAAAAACATTCTGAAGGAATAACTCTACCCCGGCAAGCTTGTGACCCAGCCACCCATCCCACAGCCCCATGGCAGCCAGCCCACACCTGCATTCCCTGCCCCACGTCACTCAGCAGGGCTGCAAGTGTGTGACAGGTGGTACCAGTGTAAATTCAAATTGTGGGCTGATGGCAGTTCACACTCAAATGGGTGATACTAGCATTCAAGACAGCTCAAAACTGAGTGGAAAAATGATTACACAAAGGCAAGGAGAGATCTTTCACCTGCCAAACTCTTACCAGACTTCTAAAAAATGGGTTGTAGAAGCCCAATAAACTGATTAAACTCAAAGTTAAAACTCTAATGTTCTGATGGTAGGTGCAGAGTAGAAAATACTTAACCCAACTGACAGGGCACATTACAGAACTACAGAAACCTAAACATGACACTTAAGATCAACACAGTGCCCAAAGTCATATGGCCACAGCAAGAAAGCCCCTACAGCTGTGTGTTTGTATCTATTCAAGCTTCTCCTATTTAACTAAGCATATAAACAGAGCCATGAATAATTTATTATCCCCATCTCTACTCCCCAAATCCTTGGCTGCAGGTTGTGCCAAGTTGCACGGTGGTTTGTAGCAGGCACAGAGTGTCCTTCAGATGCCAGAACATGGCACCACAAATTTCCTATTATGTAAAGAGAAGACCATATTCAGGTCCTCGGGAGTGAAAAAAAGGCCAGCATACATTATCTAAACTAAAGTGCTGCTATGAAAGCCATTCCTGAATGCTCTGGAAACAATCCCAGTTTCAAAGGAACTGAGTGGTGCTCAAATAAAGCTGAAGGCCAAGTGCTGCTTTCTTATGTGAGTTCAACCAGTAAAAAAGAAGTACCATGCCTCTGCAGAATAGAATTTGTTGTGTATTTGGGGGAAGGGTGGTCTCCAAAAGCCAACTAACTAGTTCCTAACCTGGGTAGCAGCAAGCTGCTCAAGTCTGGGCTTTCAATAACCTTCTCAGGGGAAACATATCCAAAATCTAAGCGGAAACTATCAGAGCCAAACAGATCAAAGTTACAACATATATGGGTTGGGTTTTTTTTAACATGTCTTGCTGTGGTCCTTCAGACGAGCAGCTATTCTGCCAGGCTCTGAGCAAGAACAAACACTGCCTACAGCACTGACCTTCCTGCCTGGGGAAATCATTCCCTCTTGGCTGAGCAGGTACCCTGGGCACAGGTCTCATTTGAGTATTGCTCAAGCCAGCCAAGTTTGAAGTCACGGTCTCTGCTGGCCAGAAGTGAACTCTGCCCCTCCACCCCCAGCTGAACTAGATCACTGTGTGTTTATTCAACCCATATACTTATTTAAACGTCCAGGTTGTGTATACAAAGCAGTTCTGCTATAAACGTACTCCTGCAGGCACAAAAAATGTTGTTTATTGATATATGGAAAGTGGCAAGGAGACTGAATACATAGTTAGGAATAGTTATCTTGTATAGCTGAGAGAGGCAAAATACAAAAGGAGAGGGAAGCCCTTTCTGCACAGCATATGGAAGATAGGAACTGAAGAGGTAAACAAGCAGCAGTTCAACTAGAAGACTCAAACACATGTAAACAGAGCTCCCCGTTTCCTCTTCTTACAGTCAAGTATGACTATAAATTTTGCTGTAATAAAATGTAACTTTCATATCAACGGAAATAGGGGAAAAGCACCAAGACTAACAAAGTACTGACAGCCTTTCAACTGAGCTGCCTATTTGTCGGCCATGAACATATACCAGATATGGGCAAACTTTTAGACTTGAGGCTGAAACTGCCCTTTTTTGGACAACTCTCTATTTCTGTGCAAGATTTAACTTGTTTTCCAGGCTTTTAAACAGTTGTAATTGAAATGGCTTGACTGCTGGCTTTATCTTGGTAAGTGGGAGACTAGTGAATTCTGAGAGTTGTACCAATTCCATGAGTCACTCTTCTCTAGTTTATATGGTAAAATCATTTATTACATTGTCAGGTGAAGTCCAGTGTGTGGATCCCTGCTTCCCTGACAGGTGTGATGGACTTTTGTCTTCTATGGCATGAGTAAACAACATTTTAGAAGCCCTAACTTTTCATTCCCTTCCACAATCCAGACAGTTATTGTTTTCCAGGAATTGTAATTACTCCACAGGAGGCCCACCTCTTGACAGCAAAGTTATTTGTGCTAAGCTGTTCAGACTGATGAGAAGCAGGCATTTGAGAATGCTGTACATTCCCTCTGCAAGCGGATGCACAAAGATAAAAGGTTTACTTGATTTCTATTCTATTTGGCCATCGTTGAAATTTAGTTTGACAGCTTCCTAATTTGGCAGGGGAGTATTGCCCTGCATTTGTATGGCTCTTTTGGCAGTGTTACTGTGCATTCAATAGCCCGAGTCTAAAAATGGACCATTTACACAGAAAAAACACTGGAGGTTTTTTTTAAGTTTCTTACTATGCAGAAGCAAATGAAAGTTAATGCTGGGCAGCAAGAATTTTTTAAAACCCTGGCAAGTCCTGTGCACTAAGTCTCTGGAAACTTGTGGCTTTTACAGCAAACTAGTCTCAAAAAAATAGCTTGAAGAAAGCCTCAAGTTACAGTATGACTCACTGCCATGGAAAATACTTTCCACTGGAAAACATATGAATTCTTGTTCTAGCTGAGAATTTGCTTTCCTTGCCACGCCCCAAGAAGTTAAACAGTATGCTGAGAGAGACTTTGTTTTTCTATGCACAAAAGCTTCTACATGAGGAAATGTTTTAATTTTAATATTGTTTTAGTATTGGTCAGCATAAAGAGAAGGATTTACCATCACATTGCAGTGTCTATGCTTTTAAAACTTTATGATCTGTCTTTGAGATATTATACTTCACTCAGTCACCTCTTGCACTGAGCCCAATTATTATTTGCTCATGATTTAAGCTTAGCTTCTTAGATAAATGCTATGGATTAATTTTTCACTTCCAAATGGAGGTAGAAAACACTTGGGACAGGGTTTTTAAAATATGGACATATTAAAATAGTAATTATCAGTAAGACTTATTTTGGATTCTATAATAACAGCAGTCAGTTATTCTGATCAGCAGGTTTTTAGCAAGGATTGTACTAGCATGCCCATAAAGACCTTGATTTCCAAGGAAACTGGTTTAACATTCTAACAGATTTTATACTGTACAGATTCCAGGATGTTCCATGATGTTCAGTGTGTTTACTATGCTTCCTTAGAAAATACAGTGCACAGAACCAGCAGCTTTCCAAGGATGACTAGTACACCTATAAATCTATATTTAAGGAAGTTAGTGTCACTATTTCCTGATCTTCTAGTGCAGTGATCTTAAATGGTAGTACCTACATATCCCTGACCACTAATGAGCATGAAGTATTCAAAGTCTCAAAACTGAGCAGTTGCCATAGTAACAGTCCAGAGCAAAACACTTGGTAAACTACTCCTCCTGCACTGAGTATCTTGTAAATCTTAGCAAGTTTCTCAAGTTCCCCAGAACCTGGAGCACGTTTGCATCTCAGCCTAAATTATTAATATCTAACCAAGGGTATTGTCCTGCTTTGACTCCAGCATTTTCTTCCAGTTGTGATGATCTTGTGAACTTTGAAAAAAATTTGGGTCCTTTACAGATGAAAATTGTTGAGATGGTGCATCTGTTCTGCTCACTTGTATTTGCAAAGGGCTGTCTCACTAAAAGAAGCCTTCCAGAGCAGCATCCAGCAAAACGGATTTCACGATCTCCTTTGCAAGGCTTTAGGACTGACTGTGGCCACGTTAAACTGTGTCAGCAGCTTCCCTGACCCTGTCCAAAGGCTGGAGTCCAACTCCGGAGTCTGAAGGACTTTCAAGTAAAGATGCTCACCTTGTTCAAACTGGTCTGGAAAATCCATCAATCAATCCCACGATTTATTACAGTGCATTAGTTTCTTCATGTTTTAACATGATTATGTATAACATTTTCATGTTTGCTAAGTAATCACATGCAATTGTGATTGTACTATGTACTATCAAACCCTAATCACTGACACCCAACTCAGTAGGAGCAGATCTTCCAAGCAATCCTTAAGCTCTTTCAGAAGAAAGCATTTTTCTAAATTCAGAAAAACAATTCAGCCTTCCCTAGATGGAAGCTGCTCAGCTTTATTTGAAAAGTGTGGTAAACAAAAAAGTGAAGTGATAGATCTGTAGTTATAGAAGACAAAGAAATTCTAGATGAACCTATCAAAGCAAGATGAGTAATTCAATACTGGACAACAAGAACACTGCACACCAACCAGCAACAAGAACTACTAATTCCTAAATTCAATTCACTAACTGCCAAGAGCGGAGATAAAAATACTTATCTCTTCCCACACAGCAATAGCCAGTTATAACCTGGGGCAGGAAAGATTCCTCTACACAGACATCCCACCATTCTGATTCAACTAGACAATACTGCAGCACAGCACTTCTTGTGTGCTTTTACTGAGCTGGCCTTATATATGTATACATTTAAGTACATTTCAAGTACACATTTATTGCATTCCATGCTAAGAAAAGCCAAGAATGTTCTCTCTTCAACAATTATCTGTGCTGCAGTGATAATGTGCATTGATGAAACACCTTATGTTTTAAACAGGAACATGGCAAGCACACATTTAAGCACTTAGAATATGGCTATGAAGAAAAGTGTCTCAGCTATAGAATTACCTCAGCACTACCCAAAGGATCAGGTCACTCATTAAAGTCCACTCATCACAGTAGTAACAAGGGCTGGACCAGAGGGATGCAAGGAACAGCTTCCATGTAGATCTCAATGCCACACACACAGAGGGGGCTTGTGTGCAGAGGGTGGAAACAACACAAGCTGACCCTGCCTCGTCCAAATGCCACTGGAGCCACAAAACAATGAGCCACCAAAGCGCTGACGTGAACTAGGCAAATTCCATGCTCTTTCCAAGAGTCTGATTGTTGACAAGATGGAGCTGTTGCAACCTATGCAACAAAGAATACCTGCTATGATCTCCCAGAGAACATGACGGAGGCTATTACAGAGATTGCTCTCCTCACCAGCCCCAACACGTGTTTATCCAGAAAGCCCAATGCTGAGAGAGCTACGATCTCTATAAATAGACAAGGAGCCAACAGTAGCAAGGGAAAACAACTATTTAAGATCAAGGACAAAGCTGGCTACTGCACCAATGGTATGAGCTGATTATATGAAAAAGCTGAAACTAAAAAGATTGATAGCCAGAACAGGCAAGGCATGGCCCCCTACAAAAGTATCAGAAGTAAAAACATAAGCCTGATACAGTTCACTGAGCATTGCAACTCATTTATTGAAGGACAACAAAAGCACAGGACACCTATTCCTTTCCTGTTTTTGTCAATTTGCAATTTAGATGTATATCCACTGTTGCAGAACAGAAACCTATGAAAATTGGTCAACACTTGGACCCGATCTCAGAGGTCTTTTCCAGACTTAATGATTCCATGAAATAAGGCACTGCAAGGGTTATCACAATTAGGCTAATTGCCTTTATTCCCCATAAAATTCTCAGAATCCTTTCAAGTTAGATGACTTTCCATGATTTATTTCAGGTTACTGATGGTCTGTGTTTAGTTCCATCTGTTGCATGGTCCATAGAGTGCATTTCCATGTCTTACTCTGAAAAATTCCTGGGCTAAAGACAACCTCAACTTTCACTCATTCATCACTAAAAATAGCAAATTCAGCAATACAAGCCCAGGATAAACAGCTCTGCTGAAGCAAAGATACCTTATATGTAGCACTATTTCTTACCAAAGGAATAAACAATGCCACATGCATCTATAGGTTTTTCTTTTGGAAGTCAGGTTACCATTGTCATGTATCCACACTGTTGAAAATGAGATGAGTACAACCGTGACTGGGCACTGAGATTAGTGACAACTTTAGATGTCTGCAACTGGGAAATTGCAGCAAGTGTAGCATGAATAAAATCTACCTGGATGTAGTAAGAAACTCATTAATATGAGCTCACAAGGGAGTAGGATAAATCCTGACAGGCAAAATAAAAGCAGCCATCACTGGAATATGGGAAAGTTTTATAGTGCAGAATAGCTCCTTCCACTAAACAGCCAAGGCAGCACAACATGGGAAACTAAATTCATTCACCTCCAAGAAACTGAACCAAACAAGTAAGAGTCTTTGGTCTTTATATGAGTGAACCTTGAAGCTTTTCAAAATTCTCTTGCAAGTGAAAATTAGGCTAAATCTAGTCTGGAACTGAGGATGGTTCCAAGGCCTTTCTGAACTGAGGAAACAGCTGAGACTTGGTTACGGAAATTTGAGTGAGCACAAAGAAAAGTTAAACTGTTTCCCAGCCCTGATTCATGTTTCATGAATAGCAGACCTTTTAGACAGTTGGTTAGCATGAAATGGCTTTAAAAAGTTTTTCAACTACTTAATAGCTTTATCCCCACATTAAATGCTGCCTAAAAAATATGAAGTAATTTCCATACTACCAAGCAGGCAGGAATTCAGTAAGTTTATTCTATTTTCTGAAACAGACCTATTAATGATAAATGGCCCCCAGCAACCACATAAAGCAGCTTAACCAGTTTCACACCTTTCACAGAACCTGATGAAATTATTTAGAAAGACTCATTACTTTAATTATGAACTGCCAGACTACTTTCCAACAATGTCATCTGTATTCAGACATCTCATTTCCTGTCCCCTATTTGTTCTAGTTCTTCAGGCAGCTGTCAGTGCAGTGAACAAGAGCAGCTGTGGTTTCCTGTCAGGAGTGGCCACTGGCATGCAAGTCACCACATCAGCAAAGGAAAGAGTGATCTGCCCCACAGCATTGCCTCAGTTACCAGGCAGCACCAGCCCAGTTGCACAAATACTACGTTTGGATCATAAGCAATCCGAGTTCCAACATACAACAAACGCTCAGTGGGATGAAGAGGAATGCAACTGATTTTTCCTTTCCAGTGAACAGTTACATTGCAGCAAATGGAGTCTTGAAAACCTGGCCATACTGTGAGACCTACCACTTAAATGGAGATATTCGTAACTATTCTGAAAAGGTTCCTAGAGCACAGAAGAGAAGCACATCAAAAGAAAAAGAATCACCGACTTCTCAAGTTGCAAAGGTTTGCAAACCCTGAAGTAGAACTAAGGATGGACTTCTACAATAATGAAATCAGTAAGATTTATGCCACAAGATTCAATTAAAAAGGTTATTTCTGGGTTGTCTTAGTAAGATAGAAAGCCTCCACAAATTATAAACTGAAAAGGAAGCATGTTTCAGTACCTCTTCTCTTGACCCAAAGAACTACCTGCACATCATGTAGTGACAATCATGTCCAACACGAGCTGACTTGTGTTCTTACACCTGCTCTGGGGGGAGAGAGGAAAGTAGAATACACCTTAGGTAACTTCCTATTTCTATTAAAATGCTTTAGATTGTTAGAACGAGGGTGTTAAAGAGCATCGTACTACTTGAACAGAAATGTGATGGTAAAGTTTCACACCAAGGTGTAGAAATTTGCCTAAGCAAAAAATATAAGACCGATCTTGAATTTGCCCTCATCCAGCTGTATCAGACCACAGTCATCCATACACTCAGGATCTGTATTTTCAAAGCAGCTCCCTTATGGCATACACACTGCTGAGACATTTCTACTTTGTAGAAGCCAGCACAAAAGGAGGTACAGAAGGGCTGCTGGTCAAGGAACTGACAGTTTCTACTGCCAGGTATCATCTGCATGCACATGTGAGACTTATAAAGATCAACCTTGCATTTAGAAGTTTGGTCCTTCCCAGATTTGGGCTGGACCTCCAAGCAGGGATTGAGGTTTCACTCCAGAAGAAATGAGTAGGCAGTGAAGTTGAAGATGACAGAAGGAACATAATTTAAATGCTGTAACTGCTAGCTACAAACATTTAGTGGAAACAGAAGGTGATACTAAAGTGCAGATAATTAAAATGCTCATTTAGACTGTTTTCTTGAGTAATTCAGCCGACTCAAAGTTTAGAGCATTTAAATCAAGATTTTTAAATTTGATTTATAGCCTGAAGTCTTCATTATCTCATAGTTAAATCTGTAGATTTCCTCATAAGCAAAAGGGTTTACAGAAGTAACAAAATCACTAATGAAGTATTTTGGTATGCCTGTTCAAAAAGGAATCAGGAAAAATTAAAGGAAGACCTTTAAAAGACCTAAAAGCATTTGTTTTCCCATCTTCCACGCTTGAATCCTACAGTGCATTTTGATAATTTGTCTGATCTGCACATAGGACAGTATTCAATATCTCCAAATAGCATCTCTTATCCTTCAGTTTACGTAAAGCTCAAGAAATACAGAAGATGAGCTTTTAAAGCACAAGGCTCCTTGAAAGAGTGACAGACATGACAAAGCATCCCTACTTGCCAGTGACCACCTAAGCAGTCACCAAACACACACCCTAAAAGCAAAAAGAAAATGGTAGAATACGGAACCTCATTTTACCCAATTTTACTTTTCAGGAAGTGCAAAGTTAAAGGCCACCATTCTGCATCTGAAAAGATCTGGAAGCTAAGTTCCTCCTACTATTCTGCAAGCCTTCCACTTGCCAAATGACCCCTTCTTTTAGCAGGTGGCCTTATGTCCTTTGCTGTTTCTTGATGGTGAGAATGATTTACATGGGACTCTGGGATACACGGTTTGTGGGACACTCCCTTCAGCAAGCTTTCCCATTTTACACTTCTGTGATTTCTGGGTTGTATTTTATCAGGCTTTGCACTTCTATTCTTGTGGAATCTACCACAATTCTAGTTTAAAAATCCCTTTTAGACAAAAGCTCAAGCTCTTGGTGCACGTTGGGTGGAATCAAATGTACTACAAACACTGAAATATCTTTACCGCTCCTTTGCTTGTAATATTCTGCTTTCTCACATCTTTTTTTCATAGCAGCTTTCTAGCAGTTGATCTACTCTTTATCATGCACCCCCCATTCAAATTTACTGCACATTCAGATGTGTCATCTAATAGTGAGCAAATTCCTAGAGAGCATTAGAAGGTGAAATCCATTAATGATCATTACACTGAAGAATGGAAAGGAAGTATCATTTGCAACTCCTTCCCTAAATGCACAGGGGTGAAGAAGAAAAGGACAAGCTATTGAGTCTTCCTGTTTTCTTTAGCTGTCACTTTCAATTGCCTTGAAATTTACAGTTGTGACTTTCCCGAGTCCTCCGGTGTTTGCTTCAGTGTCAGTGCAGACAGACAGAACAAATGTCAGTGAAAACCAAGAAAATCTCCTGAGGATTTAGAAATGTAGCAATCAGGACAGAGTGTCCAATCATCCACCTGGTGGGCTTTGTTAATGTACAGTGCATTGTATAATTCTTTGTTGTAAAAACATTAATTCCTTCAGTTTCAAGCAATACTAACATGAAATACTAGAAGCTACCATATATTAATACTATCTCATAACTTTGTTTGCCACTAAACTGTATTTTGTTACACGAGCAGGGATCTTTAGAGTAACACAGCAAACGTACACCAAATGACTTTTTGTAAACAGCAGCAAAGAGTAACTTAAGCTGTGACAAAACAGCAGTGTAATAACCATCAGTATTTTAAAAGAAATTACAGCAATGACAGAGAAACAGGAGCTCCAAATAGACTAAGCTTCAGCCACACCCAACTTCAGCTAAAATTAAGTCTGATGCTGGTCATTCTTTTTTACAAATAAGCACCACTAACTGAGTTAGCCTCTCCTGAATAAGAATTAAGCATGTCAGGGGAGACTCACTACACATTCGATTTTGGAATGTTAGGAACCACATTATGAGGACACACTATTTGTGCTGTAACGAGAAAAATCACCATGCCATGCATACATATCAGCTGAACTGACAGTGACATTTACCTAAGAACACCCTTGCTGCTCTAGTCTTGAAGTGAGAGGTCTTCATTTATAAGAAAGCACTTGCTTTCTGTAACCACCACCATTTACCATAAACCTGGCCTGAAGACAAATAAATGTGTTCACAGCCTACAGAAGCTCTGGTTTGAGCCACAGGCCTGAAATGGTTTCCAATGCTTAACTGCCCCCAAAGATCAGAGCCCTTAAGTAAGTTATGCTGAAGGACACTGCGTTTGTTTTTCAAGGAAATGCCATCTCTCCCGGCCCAGAGCGGAGTTTGATTCCCCTGACATCCCCGCCCTGGCGGGACTCACCCTCCCTCCGCCTTGGCCTCACCTCCGCCGACCCAGCCACTCCTGCAGAAACCACCTCTGCCACCCTGTGTGCCCTGCGGGCCGCTGGACACACAGCTCACTTCTCACCAACACTTGTTATTGCTCCCTGCGGGAGTTCCCTGAGTGAGCGAACACGGCGGGCAGCGGGGATG
>WEKX01029487.1:101701-113616 GCA_013390025.1 Pitta sordida
TGGCGGACAGGGAGGGGGCGCGGCTGGGCGGGGCCGCGCGTGCGCACTGAGGGCAGCCGGCCCTCCCCTCCCTCACCCCCTCCCTCCCCCTCCATTCCCCTCCCTCTCTCTTCCCTCCCTTCCTCTTCCCTTTCCCCTTCCTCTTCCTCCGCCGCAGCCGCGGAGGAGCCCGGGGCCAGTCGCCCTCCCACGTTGGCCTTTAGCCGCGCGGAGCTCGGGGCCTGCGGAGCGCAGCGGGCGGGGAGGGGCTGTGACGGGGCACGGCGCCCACCGCGCTCAGGGGAGACCTTGAGGGCAGGAATTACAGCCAAGTTGCCTTATCTCTGTGGGAAAGAATCTCTAACCACTGTGGACATCCGAGGGCTGCGCTGCAAGGCGTGTGGGAAAGTAATTGAACTTCTGTGTGGATTTGTCAGGGGGAAGGTCAATCACAGAATCTTCAGGAAATTGGCACTCAAGTTTTTTATCATGGCCTAATGTGGTTCTCTGCACCAATACCCTGAAGAAGTTGTCCTAAGGACCAGTAATAGGAGCGCTTCTTATCTGTAATGAGGATGGTTTATAACTCTAAAGAACAAAGATCCTTCCTAGTAAGTGATACGCAAAATAAAACAGGAAAGGAACGTGTTCTTTGGGCAATTTGTGCTTTGGATGTTCCCACGGGCATCCTTCAGAAACAAACTTACTGATCTGCTTTTGTGTCCACACTCCAGGTGATTCATGGAAATCTCTATTTTGGTGTTAATTTTCATTTCAGAGTTGCAGTCTTCCCAGTGTTTGTATCAGCTTTGAGCTACTGCTTGATTCCAGTCATCTGCAGGTTCTCATTAGCTAAAGCTCAATTTCTGTGCAAGTTCTTAATTTTTTCTTAGGAAAGAAGGTGGTGAAAGGTGTTGTGGCAATTAGGCCTTACAGCTCATTGTTTTCACCTTGTTCTGTAGCTTGGAATACCATTTCACAGACACAAAGGTTAAATGATAAATATGATTGTCCAGTTTGGTCGAGCATTTAGACACAGACCTTGAGGTTCCTGTTCTTAGCTCCTGCCCTGCATTCTGCTGTGATCTCTCTGATTTATGAGCTTCACTTAACTATGTGCTGCTTGCAGTGTCAGGCTGTGTTTGCAGTACATATTTCTGGATGTATTTGAGGTTGAGTGTGGAACATGACTGAGAACCAAGTGGGTCTCTCTAGGGCTTCATTCACGCGATTGTATTTGGAGTAATGACAACAGCAGAGCCACTCTCCCTTCTAAACAAGACTAGATTTTGACAAAATATTCAAGAAGCTGTGAACTGAATGCAGAGAATAACTGAATCAGGGTGTTAAATTGCTTAGCTTCTAAATACTCTGAGAGAAGATAACTAGGGACTATTGTTTGCACACTTTTGTGACTGAAGTATGTGTACAGTTTGCAGGCAGTTTACCAAACTCAGCAGTTCTGTACCAGATTTCTGTTTGATTCAAGTCCCTTCTGGAGGCGAGAGGAGTGACGTTGCCTGAGGCAATCCAAGAGGAATGACAGGAGTCTTGCACCCCAGTCCAGTATTCATATGTGGTAAGTTTGTGGTGAGCAGTTGAAGAGGTTCAGAGGAGGTTAAAATGGCACGCTCTAGAATCAGTTCTAGCAAATATGAAAGTGCTAATTGTTATAATTAAAGAGGAACTGTGCCATCTTTGCTCTTGTATTCCTCGTGGTGTGCCATCAGAATATTCACATTTGAGTAACATCAGTAAAAAAAAAATTCATCACTTGGATGGATTTAAAGATAACATTTTGTCTTCACAGCCAGAAGTTTCACTCACTTCATTAATTTCATACTGAATGTTGGTCTTAAACCTTCATGAAGAGAGAGATACATAGAGAAAACTCAACTCCTGTGTGGTAGGAACTGTCTGTATGATTCATGGACTTTGCAGCAAGGTCATATTCAGCAGTGTGTACATGACAGCCATCAGTTTCTATTTAAAATCTATGAAATATAGTGGGGGGGAGACAAACAAGTTGATTTAATTTCCTGCTTCTAAAACATCTTGTATAGGAATTTTAACAGATTATTTTTATTATAGATAAGGGCAGTAATAGACACTATATTGTGCCTTCCTAAAGCAATCTATGGTTTTAAAGTGAAAATTATCAAGTTGATAGCAACTGGAGTAATTTCCTATGTGTCAAATTTAAAGGGTTTTTTTTTAAAGTGGTCTAACACAGTGATCCAGTGCTTTCTGATTTAATCCATTGTATTATTTGAAGTACATATTAGCTATTTGAGAACATGTTGATGATTAGGATAATCTTTTTCCTATGTCTAACATCATTAACAGTGATATCAGAAGTGGAAGACATGTTTTCGTTAAAATGAAAAGGCAGTTTAGGTTCAGCTTACTCTTATCTAGCAAAGTCGACAGTTTGACTAGAACATTCCCAGGTTGTACTGGTGCTGGAATTCTCTCAGAAGCTGGGATAGCTTTTCTCAGCTTACACCCCAGTCTCCTTACCAGCTCACCAAACAGCAGAGAAGCTGCAAATCAGGGACCCTCTCAGGGCCCTCAGTAACTCTGCCCTTGCCTGGCTGAGCCTTCACATCCAGGGTAACCCTGGGGCTGCCTCCAGTGCAGAGGCTTAAAGTTTATTTGACAGCTCAGAAGGAAAACTGATCTGTACAGTGGGCAGAGAACAAGTTCCTTGTTGTGGTAAACTGTCTTCTGGGAAGAGAAATTGCTTTTGAAATCATTTGCAAGCGGAATTGCAATTGTTTCAGCAAATTTCATTTTAAGCTGTCAGCCAAGGCTCATGAGGATTTGGCAGTTCTTACTTACCCTTTGCTTAAAGAATCGATGGAGAGAAATTCCAAATCCTGGCAGCACTTACAAAGGAAGAATTCTTTTTTCTGTTGATTCCAGAAATATTATGGTGTATTGTAAATCTAAATTTTACCCCGGTGGGATGATTTAAGAATATTATACAAGTTTAAGGAAGTTCTTGTTCAACTTTGAATTGCCTATACGACCAACTATGTTTTCCTTCCTCATTTCACTAGAAACTGCAAAAAAATGTTTATTTTCCTTGGACTTCAGTGTTACACTGTATTGCTTTATGTAGACCTTGGTAGTGTAACTGAACAGGTGAGAGCTGGGGTTATTGGCTTATCTCAAACTCTGCTGCAGAAACTGTTCAACCTCTTGAGTGAACAGATCTCTGGACAGTTGCATAACAGTTGCCGTGAGAATGGGAGGATGAGAATCTGGCAGGAATGTTAATTGTAGTACGATTCCTACACGTGTTGGCTGCAATCCTGTGTGTTGCTGTTAAAACAGAGGGATACATGTAGAGAACCTGCAAGTGTGTGGGACTTCACAGAACTCATCCTGCATTGGAGCTGGCTGCATATTGTGTATGCTAAATTCTACCAAAGAGCATTCTAATTATTTTCCCAATCTTTAGCCTGAGATATTCTCAAGTTTCATGGATTTTATTTTCTGCCTTCACAGTGCTTTGAAGTAGAACTTTGTCTATAATTGGGGTTGGCATGGGATATCAAAATAGAGATGGCAGTTTCTTTATCTGCAGGATAATGTACCAGCATTCAGTTTTCAGAATTATGGGTTGTAATGTTGGTACAGCATTTGTTCTTTTGAAGATGTATTTTTTTAATAAAANAATACTACAGCCTAAAGAATCTAAGGAATTATTAATGTAATCTGAGCTTAATTCCAAATTTACAAATAAGTTGTTATGCTCCAAGTGGCACATTTCTCAGAAATATTCTTCCCTTTTAATGCCAAGACAATACATGATACAACAGGAATGAAATGAGGTGTGTGGAACAGGTATCTGGTTTCAGTGTTGCTGAAGAGGTGGCTCTGTAAGATGCTGTTACAGGCAGCACATGAATTAGGCCAATCCCAGAAGATTTTTTAAATGTGTGACTGTCTGTGGAAGTACTTTTACCAAATGAACACTTGACTAGAAATCTTAATTTCAGTCACCTGTTTACAAACAATTAGAGACTAAAGCTTTTGCTGGTAGCATAAGTTATCAATACTTAGTTCTATTTATTCAGAGACCTTTCCTCAAAATAGCTTCAGCTATGTTCAGCCACGTCAAAACTGAAGAGCAGACTTGCAGGTTTTCTTCATTTGCTCCCTTTGCCTTCATGAAAAATGACCTGAATTTGGGGGCTTTCCAGACAGGCTGCAGGCGTTAGACTTGCATGTGCTGCAAATTTAAGATGTGCTTTCAAGATACTGCAAAATTGGTGACGAGGTATTCAGATTACTTCCTTTTGAGATAAAGGCTTTAAACTTCTCAATATTTTTTGGTTTTGTGAGGTGCTTGAGTACCTGTGGTCTGGTTATGTAACCTTTGTATGTATTATTTTGCATTACATTGAAGCGTTTTATGAGTGCTAGGTTCATGTATAAACTGCTAACGTCTTTATATGTAACTAGTAACATTTTCCTTGTTCATAGCACTGTAAAAGTAGGGAGAGAAACTCGTAATTGTACAAATAGGCAGTTCTTAGGTGTAACCTGGTAGGGACTGGGCTAAAGTGAATCTTGCTTTTTCACTACAAAATTTTTCCGAGGCTGAGCAAAATGATATTTAGATTTAATATTTAATCAATCATAAGAATGTTTTATTGTTCCAGTTCTTCTCCAATGAGATACAATTCTTATTTCCGAATTCTGGCTATACATGTATTAGCCTGTTATCCAGAGTGTGAAGTTGAGAGGTGTTCCTAATTCTCTCAGTGAAAGGTCCTTGAAAAACCCTCAGTAAGTGCGCTAATCTGCCAGGTGTTCAGAGCAAGTGTCAGGGACAGTTTTCTGAGCTTTCAACATTAATAATTCTGCAGCATAAATAAAAATATTTAATAAATTCTGATGACTTCCTCATGAATAAATATTTTTGATTGCCATGAAAAGTGGTGGTGTTTATGTTTATTAGCTTTAAGGACCTTCTGTCTCCATCTGTTTATATAGTTGCAGTGCATGATGACTGATGTTGCCAACTGGTTACTTCAGCTCTGTGTCAGAGCAGATATAAAAAGCTCCTCATGTATACAGGAGATAACGTCCTCCTCTCTTGCTCAGTGTATAGATATGCAGAAATTCTCAGTGCCATGTTTTGGTGCTGTTACTGTTGGTACATGGCTGATAAGTAGTCCCAGAGGATATAACTGATAAATATTAAACAGCTTTTTAACAACACTTATTCCTGTAATACCGGATGGTTTCGGGTGTGTAGGACAAGAAGTAACTTTCTGTGGAGCCTCCAGGTCTGACCCAAAGCTTAGTGAAGTCAGTAACAAATTAATCTGATTCCAGTGACCTTTCCATCAAGGTGGCCCTTCGTTAAGTGCTAGAGGCTGCTGAGGGTCAGTGTGAAGGCTTTTCCTTGCTCAGCTCCTGTATCAATGAGAATCTGTTCAGGCAGCTGTTTTGTGTCGTTGTGGAACAATCTTCAGCTTTTGCTTTGTATTTCCTCATTCTGATTTAAGACAAAAGAGGGAATGACATGACCAAACCCCAATATATTTGAAACTAGCTGTTGAAAAAGCTTGTAATGGGGAAGTTGGCAGACATTAAAACTTCCACAGATGCACTCTGAGAAGTCCAGCTTTGTTCCCTTAGGTAAGATTAGGAGTGAAAGAAAGTACTTCAGTCAGTTTATTTCCTAGAAATGTTGTTTTTTAGAAAACTGCTGTCTCTCAGTCAACACAGCAGATATTATAAAGTGTTTTGCCAGGAATGAACTATGAATTGTTTGAAAGTTACAACGGAAGTGGATGGGATTTTGCAACTCTTGGTGTCCTTAGGTGTCTGGCTGAAACTATACCTGAGATCTTACCAGCCTGGAATCACAGCATCACAGACTGAAAACCAGTTTTTTCTTGCTTAAATACTCAATTGACAATCAGAAATTGTTGACACAATCGTAGTGTGTATTGTTTAAATAACAAACACTAAAGCTCTTATGAACTAGAGAATACTAGTTTTCCTTAGTGCTTTTGTTTGCATTTCTGTTAGCAAAATCACCTTTAATAACCACTTTCACTTTGAAAGAGTGGTTTGTTATGGAAATGCATATTGTTAAAATATGTTTGAATGCTTAATCCTTTGTGAAACACGTTGGTGGGTAAGCCCAGATACAAAGAATGAAGAATTGCCACTTTAGTTAGTACAATTGAAATTGGCATTATTTATCAAAAAGAACATTGGCTGGTGTTTTTCAACACGTTATGGATTTCCTAAAAGAAAATAAAAAATATATGTAAAAATCACTGATTATGCTGGATATAAAAATGTGTATGTGATATGTTTTCATAGTCATCATTCACACACCTCAGGATTGTTCATGGTGCCCAGTGGATGTAGAGATCCTGCACAAATTGTCACCATTGTACAGCAATCTCAGAATGGGAAAATAGGTCAGCAAAAGACATATATTTCTGTTTTAATTAAGTTATCCCATCTTTAGCTCACTCCAACAATTTTTAAAAACATTTTTTTATCCTTTTGTTCTGTCTTCTAGATCAGTGGCTTGGTTTATCAATGTCATGTGCAAATCACGTTACGTGTGGTGTTTGGGTCACTCATGTTCGATGTCTAACCTTGCAGTGCAGACATCAGTGGCAGGTTTGGAGTTGTAGCAAAACTTGCATAAGCAAAATCTATCTATCCTGAAATGTCTTCTGGGGTCCTTGTGGCTGCCATTGTTACTGGGTTGTGGTGTGGGAGCAGTGGACACGTGAAGGAGCAAAGCCGGGATGGGCCAAGTGTTGTCCAGTGCCAACATCCAGAGAAACATGAGAACAGTTTGCAACTGCTGCCTTAGAATCTGATAGAAATGAGTGTTTCTTCTAGCTAACAAGCTGAAGATTTTGTGCTGCTGAAGTTTTTCTTGATTATTATTTGTTGTCAGATCTTGCCAATGTTGGCAAGATAACGCCCAATTTTTCTGTTCTACTTTATCTCTTCTGGTTTTCTCCTTTGAAAGTCAATAGGTTGAAGGTGAGCTTATTTTGAAATAATGGTAAGATAAAGCCTCTGCGTATCATTGATAACAGATTTTCTATATTCAGAAGGACTAGTATATTGTGGTCTTCTGACTAAATGAGTTAAAATCACCCTGGCTTTTGTCTTATTAGTTTTCAGATAAGGCCGGTGTTGTTCTTTGATTTAGTAAAGGAGCACTAAATGGCAATCTAAATAATGTATAGATTGTTCATTTATCATTACAGATCAACTGACTTGAACAGAGGATGCTGTATGTTTATTTATAGGTTTATAGGCTACATTATCACCGTGGTAGCTGCATAAATAAATGTCACATTGGGTTAGATAAACTGAAATTGAGCTTCTTCCTCATGTGACAAAAGCCTCCTGAAAGTACTAGAGGTGAAGGAAGGCAAAAGAAGCCAGTCTCCTTCACTGCTCTGTTCTCCCAGTATCCTTAACGCCTCACCTACCAGTGAACCCAGGATTGTTGTGCAAGTCCATTAGTGTTACTTAGTTTTAGGTGTAATTTATTCTGGTTTATTACATGGCTATTTTCATGAAGGTTATTTTAAGTCAAAGAAATTAATGGACCTGTTAACTAAAAGAAAAAAAAGGGTCTGTTATTTGACAAAACACTGTACTCATCTTTTTTCTCCCAGAGTGAGTTCTAAAGTCACAACAGAAGAGAGTGCACTGCCTGGGGACTTACAGTAATCTGTAACATTTTGAAAATATTAGGTTTAACTGTGTGGGTATATTCTACACAGTATATAAGGTAAGAGAGGACCTTTTTCAAATGGTGCTTGAGGTTCAAGAACTAAGCAAAAAAGGTAACATCAGGTGCTTTGTGTTAATCCCAATTTAGAGTCATTTGGTGATTAGAATCATTATGCTGGTGTAAATCACCACCTGAGACCTCAAGTAAAGCATAAAAGCAAGAGAGGGCAATAAAGCTTGTATTGTGGGAAGAGAGAGAAAGTTGAAGATATAGAAATGGGGTAACCAAGGATGATGGATCTTAAAGTCTCAGTAGGTAAGCTGAAAGTTTTGTGATTTACCAAAAGGTGAGAGATTGTGCACTGGGGAATGACAATGCAGTATTTAACATATGAGTGGGTAAGATTCGCACAGTGAGTTCCCCACTTGTTTACCCTTAAAGCCAAAATAAATTACTTATATTTTCACTGCCTCAATTCCCATAAGAGAAATGGATGATGATGATAATTTATTCTAAACTTCTTAAAAGTAGGGAGAGGACAAATATATTAAGTATTGTTTGGAACTGAGCTGGATATGCAAACTCAATTTACCATGCAAGCCAAAGGAAATTACTTAACCTTTCCTTGCCTTAGTTCCCATAAGAAAAACAGCTAATGATAATTTATTCAGAGCTTCTTACAAGTATGGGAAGGACAAATATATGAAATATTGTTTGGAACTGACGTCATTGTACTAACTTGTATGGGCCTCATATCTGAATATAGGCCAGAAGTTATAGAATGTGGATGAGATTTATTCCTAAAGGGAGACTCATGGAATCTGCTTTTCTAATAAACTAACACAGTTTTTCTTTCCTGTCAGACTTGGGTTTCTTTAATAAATACAGGGAAGTCATAGATTATTTTCCCAAGTGACAAGTATAATACTTCTTGTCTTGAATGTTTGTCCTTTCTCAGAGAATATTCATTTTACTCATTTTTTTCCTCCTTAAGAACAGAAACTGCAGTTCCTTAATTTTCTGTTGAGGATGGTGAAAAATAGGAGTTATGTCAGTTTTTCCAGATTCTGTGGGATTAAAAGAATCCATAGAAATCAGTGTTAGAGAAACAAGCAGAAGTTCTCATCGAATGGCAGATAACATCTGTAGCTGTATGCATACACTACTTCAGTGTGTCAGTTTGGATAAAAAGAATGATTGTCATATACATTACATATGTGTTTTGCCAGATTTCATTTCAATTATTTTCATACTGAGTGCTTAATGTGTGTGACAAGAAATTGGTCTTTCAGCAAGTCTTTATCAGGCGAATTGGGTGATGGCAGGTGAAGAGCAGGTAATATAACTTGACCTGTGATTATATTTGGTTATAAAAATTTCTAAAATGCCAAGTAAGGTGGAATTACTTAACAAACAAAGGAAATAAATACTGAGGTTGGCACGAGGCCTTTGGGAATGTGTCAGTGTAGATATGATTGTGGGGTTTGCTGAGAATGTCAGATCAACAGTGTCCTTTCTTGAACTTTGCCTACACTTAGTTTTGTTGTTTAGATTTTTATTTTTGTTTTCCCACCCCAGATCATTAAAGAACATAAAATTGAGATGAGGTGGACAAAGGTGACTTTATCTGATCTGTAAGTCCATGGATTGCTCGTTCTAATTGACTTGGGAGTGTGAGTGTTGCAGTTGAACTCTTCCCCAACTTCCTACAGTTCAGTCAAGGTCAAACCTCTCATTGCATCTATTGTTGTAAGGTAATATTAATCCTGAAGATCAATGACAAGCTTTCTTCCAATAGTTCTGCTCTTGACATCTAGTTCCTGACCTTAGAAATCACTAATCCTGAAGTACCACAAGTGTCGTTATTAATGTGAAGGGTGGTGGCAAATTTCTATCATGGAGCCTGGAACTAGAGTGGAACTCTAATGTAATGTGGGAAACCCTAGATAACTTTTTAAATTGGAACTGCATCATTCGCCTCTAAACTGTATTTTGGTTTATATAAGATGAACAATTGAGAATTAGAATGGGGTTTGATCTACTCAGGTAAGGTTCCTCCACCTCTTTCTATAACACTGATGTTTCCTGCAAGAGTGAGATGGTTGTTGTTTTTTTTTTGGAAGGTAAGTGTAAGTCAAGTTAACTTTTACTGGGCTTTCTTTTAAAAATGTTTTTAGTCTGAAGATGGTGGGCTTTGCATGGAGAGGAACAGCTTTGCATAACACCACCATTCTGTACAGCAGTGCAGTGCAAGGGGTTGTGCAGTGCTCAGCAGAGGAGAATACTACAGATGGACAGCCTCCCTCTCCATGTTTTCATGCTCAGAGGAAAACTGAGGTGCCCACAAAATAGTGTGTCATTTTAGGGGTACTTGGAGATTAGCTTTCAGGATCAGGACTTCAAAATTACCTGCATACAAAATCTAAGTCCTTGTTTTCTAAACACTTTGTTTCTCAAGCTAAAGGGATAAACAGGTAAAGGGACTTGACAGCTGCTTCCCATTTGAGATTAGAATTTTAACTTCCATGAGAGCTGGTAAAGTAAAACTTACCCGTTTGGCATATGGAGAAAGGAGCATCAAGTAACGTCATAATGTATAAAGGAATTAAGAATTACACATCATGATTACCAAGTTCTTAATTCTTTTGATGTAACCTCCTTCTATATTTGCCAATTTTAGTGATGAATTTAAAAGGACACTGCTTGGGATGTTTCTTTCCAGCTTTGTCAGATCAAATTGTTGCATTTGCTTATTTTGTAAAACTTTACATCCATTTTTGTGAAACTGCTAATTTTTTCTCACTGTGATGACACTGTTCAGTTTTCTGCATGTTTTTTCTGTTGTCAGCTGCAGTTCAGTTTTAATGTCGTATAAGTTCCTGTTCAGAAAAGCTTGTTAATATTTTGATTCTCACTTGGTTTTGAATACCTTGTATTTCCTGAATTAATACGACCTTTATTTTGGTGAAGGTGCCTTCAGTTGTTTTAAAATCTGACTTCCATATTATAAACTGAATCTACATTTGTTGCTTTTTAGATTCACCCTGACAAATACATTTTAGCAGTTTGGTTTTACGTGCTTTATGTATCTCAAATTTTTTTTCTGCCCCAGTGTTTCATAGTGGGTAACATGAAATGTTGCCATATTTCACTTAACATTTGTTATGAGTGGATGTCTCCTAAAACTGCCATTCCTTTGCATGGTATATTAGTTTTCTCTGCAAGATAAAGTTATTATATATATATGTAATATAGTTCTTGCTATGCAGTGTCAGGCAACTCAGAACATTAGATCAGCCAGAACAAACTGTACTGCTTTTTGAATTCTTTCCTGGTCTGTTGTAAAGGTTACTAATCTCTGGAGAAAGGTAATAGATCACATGTTTAATGTAATAGCTGGTTGGTTTTTCTGCTTTATCTGCTAATTTGAAAATCTTTTAAAGTAAGCTCATGTAAACAGGTTTTAATGTGATATTTATGGGAAGGACAAAAACCAATATGTATTTGCTCATTTCCTGTCATATGCTCAGTACTGCAATAGCTGATTATTTATATTCCATGTGCTTCCTAACACAGGCAAGTAGAATCTGGAGCCATTCAGATCATTAACTGAATACACAGAGTACTTTGATATAGAATGCATGTCAGGTTCCCTGTGTTTCTTCACCTCTCTGCATTAATCATGATTTATTTTACCTCTAAATTTCCCTCTGTCCTGTTTTTTCCAGACTGTAAAATTCACATGTGTGTGCATGGTCCTGAAGTCACGAGTCACACACAGTAGCAGCTGTTTCTGTGATGTCAGGGGACATCAAATAAGGGCAGGTTACCAGACACCAGTCAGAGCTGCTTTAGTACCAAACTCATTTGTGTACCAGGGCATTAAACAGAGTTCTTCCAAAAAATATAGATTTATAACATTGACACTCTACTTCTGTTCTGTATGAAAACTTTCCACTTCTGTGTTTTAAAATTTTGATGTGATTTTAGCTTTGTATGACAGCTCACAAGGATGTGTGGATAAAAATCATGTTACTGCACTAGTAGCCACATTGACCTTTTGCAGTTTTAGTCCTGTTGTTTCTGTTCTAGTAAAGATCAAGTATAGATCTTGCAACATGTGGCAGACAGAAAAAAATTGCCTTTGCAAACAGGATTACAGATCAGGTACCCAGAGTATTAGTAAACTGTG
>WEKX01029487.1:113643-140020 GCA_013390025.1 Pitta sordida
TTCTTAAATCTCTACTCTTTCTGCAGAAAGAACCAATTTCAAGTTTTACTTCATCTTGGAGTGGCTTCTGCATGAAGGCAATGGATAATTATATAAACCCCTTCAGTTTCCTTCCTTAACTTTTAGTACTCCAGTAGCTTTGAAAATTACGCAATTTAAAATTTCCTTGTTCCTGCACATTTTTATAAGGTTGGTTCTGTCAGCACAGTTGGGTGGTGAGACTGATCACATGAAGGAAGGTGCTTTCTTCCAAGTGTGCTGCTGGTGTCTGTGAACATGTTCAGACCGATGTACTCAGCACAGGCTGGAGGGGTTAGGGTGGTACTGCAAATAATAAAAACACCTGTAAAAGTTGTTAAATTAAAGGTAACTGGGTGAAGGTGCACAGCAATGGCCATATTAGCACAGCTCAGATAATAATTGAGGTGTTGCCTCTGACAGTAACAGTGATGATCCTTCTCTGAGAACATGGGTGCAAGGAGGTTTTTGTCAGTGGTTGTGCTGCTCTGCACTGACTTGGAACAGTAGAGGGAGACCCAAGACGACTTGTTGCACTCTACCTTGAGTTTTTTGATTTTGCTTGAGGTGTTTTCCGGCAGCTGAATTACCATGGAAAAGGGTACAGGCCATGTAAATGAACGTTCCTAGTATTTAATTCATGTACTTAATTCACATTTTATTCAATCGTGAAGATGTTTTTTAACTTTTCTGGGTACAGTAGGATGGAAATTGTGACCTACAATTTTTTCACATATAATCAGTTAAATAATTTTTATTAACTAGTCTAAGTGCATTGCTGCACTGAAGTCTGAGAAAAGTTACCTTTTTGAAAAAAAGGAAATCTGCATCTAAAATGCACCTCTGGCTCAGTCAGCTGTGTTGATAGTTACTCAGTGTCACCTGTTCCATGTTAAAGCTTAACCAGTTTGCTAAACTAACATCTACCTAAACCATTGAAATGTAAAGGCTTATATATTAAAAAGCTGATGCTAATTTCCATTGTGCACCATATCTTGATTTTTTTTCTAGGTAAATGCCCCAAAGACCTGGAAATGCTCTTTGTTTCCAGAAGATTCACTGCAGTTCTCACTCACTTAGAATACTCTTTTTTTCTTGGTTTCCTGCAGTGCCCTGGTAAATTAACAACTTTACTGTCAGCTGTAATACCTGTGAAAGGGCATTGCTTGGCTGATGTTGGTACAGTTCTGTGAAGGATTTGGTAGGTATGTTGCTTCTGTAGCCACAATAAGGATGAAGTGTGTGCAGTGAACCTTCTGTGATCTTTGAAATACTATTGACCAGTGCACAGAGACAATCTGGCCCAAGTCTGAAGGTTGTATTTCCTTAAGGGAGCTTTATCTCTTAAAAAATCTAAACCTCTAAATCTAAACTTCTGGATAAAGGATTGTATCCTTTTCAGTTAAGGCGAAGTGTATTTTTAGGGTGTGTGCAATAATCTTGACATTCTTTGCCTTTTCAAGAGCAGAAAATGTAGGTTTGGATATAGAAGTCAGTACTGTCATGAGGTTAACATCTGTCAAGGCTTTTGTTGCAATTACAATGCTCACATCAGAAGCATGTGTTACAAACTTTTCTTTTGATATTTTAGATTTATAGAAGTGCTGTGTAAAGGCAGCTGTCATCTTCCTGAGATATGAGAGTATTGAGGACATCAGCTATTTAGTAAATCAGATGGCCAGTTCCTTTGAACCTCACCAAAATGCGCCAAGGACAGCCCATAAAGGATGTAGCTGCACACTACAGGAACTGATAAAACGTGCACAATGTGGCTCAGGGTGGGAAGAGAACACAAGAGTTCTGGTGCCGTAGGTTCAGTCCTGACAAGTACTTGCTGCTGTTTGTGTTTGTAGGAAGGTTGGATGTTTGCTTTTCTGGAGGGATCCTGTATAAGCAGTGGTGAGGTAAATGAACTCCTAACTGAGCTGTTGGTCTAAAGATGTCTTGTGGGCTTGCATGGCATGTGGCTTCTTCTGAAGCAACTTGTGGTTTGTGGGTTTGAACAGCCTTGGAACATATCTTGATGGCCTGTGTGCTCTACTGGGACTTCTTGGAGTGAGTGGCTGGTTTTTGGTGTTTTTTTAGTTCACAGACAGCAAATTTGAATTGTTTAATGTTGCTGACAAATGAAAAATATTTCACTTGTCATAGTTGCAAGAGGAAGTGCAGCTTCTGTTGAAATCTACTGCCAACAGACCCACTTGTGGTGGAAAGGGGAAGGTATTTTCCTAACTCTGGTAGATTACTTACATGGAGTAGGTCAGTAAATTTAGGAATACCTTTTCAACACCCCAAAAGCACAAGCACAGTCTTACTGTTGTTCAAAACATTGGCAATATCCCATATTTGTCTATGAACAGCATCCAGTTTTTTGTTATAGAACTTCATCTTTTTTAAGTGAAACTTTTGTAAAGATGAAAAAAATATTAGTGGTGTCTTAGTAATTCCATTTTTTTTTCTGCCAGATCATAGAAACCACAAACAATACAGAGGAATAAATTCTCTTTCTGAAATCACTGAAGCAACTGCAATGGAGAGAGCAGCTTTTGGTTATGGCTCTCTGTGTGCTGTAACCAGATAATCCCAGTGATATATGGAATTCATAATGGGATATACCAGCTCACATGATTTGAACCTACCTAAGAGTTCTTTTGTTTAAAATACACTGGATTTGTGCAGGAAGATGTTCTTGCTTATAATGTTCTTGATTATAATGTCTGTTGCACAATATCATTATATTCTTGCATTTGTGTTACGAAGTCAAGCTGAAAGATACTTGCTGTAATGGAAATAGAATTTACAGAAAATAATTCAGTCCAAACCCAGGGAATGGTTCCTCAGTTCAGAAAAAAAGGTCTATTTTCCTCATTGGTAAAAAAACTCAATTTAAGAAAACAGAAAATACTTTTACAAAAAGAAAATAAAAGGTGATGCTAGCCTGATACGTTTTTTTTATCTTCTAATACTAATAAATGAAATGTACAGACAGTTAATCTGATGCAATATGATTGTTACGATAATGTTTGTTTGCCAGTTGCATTGCTTTCCTCTTAGGTCCTCTATTGTTTTATCCACCTTTGTTTATCACAAGGTTTCTGTCCCAACATAAATTTTCATTGATAAAAATGCCTGTGGATAATTTTCTACACACTTAATTCTTTTTCTAAAAAAACCCATAATTACACTGTTCTGATATTGTGAGGTTTTCAAATATGCTGAAATAAGAGGAAGAATTTCTTGACAGAAGATACAGCAGTTGAGTTGTTTAAATAGTCCTCAAAAATAGGGATGTGGGGAGTGAATGTCCTTCAACAGAACGTGCACAACACTTGTGTGTATCTTTGACCTTTTACCTTTATCTTTCTTTGACTCAAAAGGTCACTGTTCTAAAGAACTTTTAACTTCTTTTGTTTGTAACAGCCACTGTATGCTCGTATCTCCTTACCTATATGTTTTTATGTATTGCAAAACAGAAATCAATAAATAGCATTTACTCAAAGGCCATCTTGAAAGCCACAAAGGCAGTGAGGGAAGAATTATCAGGTTAATCACGAAAACCTCCGACCTTTACTCCAATTTTCAAGCGCAGTGAAGACCATGTCAGTGGCTGAATTGAAAGTGTGTTATCAGTGTTGAGGTTTTTGCATCCTTTGGTTACAAAAATTGATCCTTTTCAAGTAAAATGGCTGATGCAACCACTCTCTATGCCTCTATATGATCCAAGCTTGTATTTACAGAAGAAATATCTTTGTAGAAATCCACTTTAGTACAGTGGTAGTGTCCCTACCTGGCGTGTGGGAGACCTGGTTTCGATTCCTGCCAGGGAGACAGTGTTAAGAGTTGGACTTGATGATCCTTGTGGGTCCCTTCCAACTCAGAATATTCTGTGATTCTGTTTCTCATCAAAGGAAGTATTTTCCTTTTAGATCCCAACTTCAGAAGACAGTCCTTGATCCTGCAGACAAATATGTACATATTAAATGTTAGCAGTAGCAATGCCATTTCATTGCTTGCCTTCCTCTGTATTTCAATATTTCATTAATAGTTACGAAGAACAACTCAGTATTTCTTGCTTCTTATTATTTTGATTTAACTTTTAAAGTGTGAGACTGTGGAATTTATCAGAACACTGATATTTTGTTTAAGTTATCTCCTTGCCCCTGCAGGAGTATTGGGGAGGGTTTCGATTGCAATGCCTGAATCATCAGGGGTTTATAGTCTAAATTTTTTTTTTTATTGAAAGCAGTGCAGATAGGGCTAAAAATTTGGATGCCTGCTGGTTTTTTTTTGGTTTTTTGGTTGGTTTTTTTTCATATTATGAGTTGGAAGGGACCGGTTACATATTGCTGAATAGAGGTTTCACATAGTTGTAAACCAGCTGTACCTGTCTTGAGACGAAATGGAATTGTGGTCCTCTAGAAATAGGCAGTGAGAAACTAAATACTGAATAGTGTTGCTGCTCTTTAACATAAATAGTAAATACGTACTAATAGAAATGATTTTATGGTCAATAGTAACCCAAGTACCTCATTTGCAAGTAACTTTACACTAATTACAGTGATAATGCTGTAGGCAAATGAAGGCTTGTGATGTTCATAGATTTTTTTTTTTTAATTTACTCTCAGGATTCTTGCTCTATCACCATATGTAGTTAACAGCTGCCTCTGAGCACAGTATTCCAGAAACATGATGTTATTATGTGACCCAAATAACCATCTTGGTGTAAAATTACTTTTGGTTAAAGCAGTCAGTTATAGATAGAACTACAGTCTTTACCTGAAACATTTTATTAAAAATTAGGTAAAAGATATTTGATGATTGTAACAATCACCAAACAAAGGATGACAAAAATAAGACTCATGTCTATGTACTTTCTTCCACATGCACGTTCTCTTGACTTCTCTTGGGCCCCACCAGCCTAGTCTGACACAATCCCATTAAATCTCCTTGAGCTGCCATTCACTTACATGTGTAATCTTCTTTTAAGCCCGTAGGGTACAGCCCTCACTCTTACGGAGAATATAAATTTGCTTCAGCAAAAATTTGTCTTTGCTTGTTTTTTTCTGTCAGTGTTAATTTTCCATGGGATTCCTTTAATGCACATGTTTTTGGACCAAGCTTCTTACTGATTTGGTGGGTAGATGCTCTTGCTGGTATATTGATTCACTTGCAGTGCCAGCAAGAGTTGTTGGCATAAAGATCATCCTTCTTTTTCTTGCACAAGTTGCAAGTAAACATGTTGTGTTCATTACTTCATCCCAGGGCTGTTTCCAGTTTCCAAGTGTATGGAACTGTTACTACACTGCTTGCTGTTTCTTTGCTCTGAAGATGGCTATGAATAATTCAGTTTCTTCTGCTGTGAGGCTGATGATTCGGTCCTTTAATTTTGTGTACTACATGTAGGAGGAGTGTAAAATCAAATACTCAGGTAAGGGAAGGGAAAGCTCACAGTAAAAGTTACAATTTATAATTTCAAGAATATCCTGCTGTATCGGATAAGTAAGCAGGTAAAGGACAATATCATTCCTTTTTGCGTATTTTAAGTATCAAATTATTAGTTATCTGGTGTTTAGGATGCTCATCATCAAGCTGTACCAAATCAAAGCAGCAAGTTAAAAGAACACATTGTTTATCTCCTAAAAACGTTAATGCTGGGGACTTATGAAAATTCTGGAGAGGAATTACACGTTTGCATTGTATTGCTGTAATCCTTTGTTATTTTACTTGTTACAGATATAAAGAAACTGCTAACTAGAGGTACAATTAGTGTGGTTTACTTTTGGTGTATAAGGCTTAAGTGAAGACTTGTGGAAACTGTTTGGATTTAACTTTTCAAAGCAGGGATTTAGGCATCTGACTACCATTAGTATTTGGGAATGACAGGAAGCTGAAGCTTTGTCACCCTCTTAAATTACCTTGGCCTAATATTTAGGGATTATCATGGTGGGTGAATGCTGTTATTGAATAGTGAAATATGGAATAAAACTATTGAATATTTCTAAGGTGGTTTAGGGGTAGTTTAAGGTCATGTGTGTAGCATCATGTGTTTCCAGAGTAACTATTGGAAGAGGATTTTTAAAGCTATTTTAAATTTTCTATGTGTAGCAAATCACTAGAGATTAACAATCTGATAACGACAGTTCATTTAAAAACCCTTTAAATTTAGAATTGCTGTCTTGCTGTTTAGATTGGAGGAAATACACCGTGTATCATAATGTGTTTCTTGTAACAGGTATATTAAACTTCAGTTGCAGTGTCTTGCAAATGTAAAACTTGCTGATGTAGTTACTGTTTTTTAATAGATCATTGACCCGTCAATCAGACTCTGACCACTTCAGAGATAAAAAGCTCAGCTTTCATTGGCTATTAGGAACAGGGGACCTTTCCACAAATTAGGAAATGGTGTAATAATTAACAGGTATAATGAAAATGTGCATTCAAGTTGCAGTTGTATCTTTATGAGGTTTAGCTGCTGTTACCTTTGTAGTTAACTCCCTGTCTGCCTACACATAATTTAACTGCAGTGTAAAATGGATTTGTTTTGTGGCAGGGCATTTTCCTATTATGTTTGATAGGCTTTTTGCTCGTTTAAGATCTGTATTGAATTGTTGTTTCAGACATTATATTTAAAACAAAGCACAGAACGTCAATAGCAAAACTCATTCAAATTCATTCTAAAGCAGAATAGCAAAGGTTCTCTGAACAGTTTTGCATACAGGGAACTCGGGTAAACTTTAATTTATTTTTCTTTCTGATTTATAGGCTTACAATGTTTTTAAGAACTGATGATTTCGAGTAGAAGAAGGTGTTTGGTATCACATAGAAATTGCCAGAGCAAGGCATTTGGTAGTGAACTCAATAGCTGAACCAGAAAGCAGGCAGAGGTCACCATTCCTAAGCTCTAAATATCTTTTAAAAAATCTAAATTTTAGAAATTTTTAAATAATAAATTACACATAAGTTGCAAAAAATTCCTTAAATAACATCAAGCTGAATTGCTTTGGTGTAATCATGGAATCACAGAAAGGCTTGGGTCAGAAGGGATCTTGAAAATCATGTTGCAACGCCCCTGCCGAGCACGGGGCTGCCTTTCGCTAGACCAGGTTGCTCAGGGCCCTATCCAAGCTGGCCTTCAGTGCACTGGCACTGCAATATATGAAATGGGAAAGCAAATCCTGAGGTTAGAGCAGTTACAGAACTGGAAAGTTGAGGAAAGCCTTATGAATTTATGTATAATGTATTAATCTTTGAACATGACAACAACAAAAGGAGAAGTGATATTTAAACTGGGAGGCTGATAAATCACTCTGTAACTGGACATTTACCACGGTGTAGAAATTATTTTTGTGTTGAAAAGTGCTTTCTTGTGAAAGTATTGTTGATATCTTCATTGAAAACATTTTACATGTTTTATATTCAGTACTGTTTCAGGTGGGTGCTTCTATACCAGGTATTTATTCAGAACACACTTATATGGAGGCTCACATCTTTAGTAAATTCATTTGTCTACTAGAAGTTGGCACAAATATGCTCCTGGTATAAATCCAGCTTAATCTATTTCAGGGAAATTCAGTTGTGTAGTGATTTCAGTTGTCCCTATATGTATATGTAGTAGATTCTGACAGTGTTCAGTTTGTTTTGTGATCAGTAGCAGAGGTGGTGTTTTAGCACTGTAGCAAGTATGCCAAGATAACAACTTTGTCTAATTCAGGCTCTGTAAAAAGACTGTGTATATGTATATCTGTACTGAGAAGAAAGCCTGGGGCTATTGGGATGTGTTTACCTTTGCATTTCATTGTTTTCATAATTTGTTATTGCTTTTGGTTAAAAATAATGTTGTAGTGCTTGGGAATTAAAAAACAAAGCTAGCTTTCCAGGAGTTTAATATGGGGAATAGACAGAATTATGAACAAACACTCCAGTTTTTGAATATGATTCTTCAGTGATAGTTCTGCTTCAAGTCTTAACTGATTAATTCATTGTTCATCTCTTATTATAGGAAGAGCACATCTGAAATATGATGCAGGATATCTCTGGAAGTAGAGTGAGAAACAGCTGCCTTTCTAGGATCTTCCTTTATACTGAACTTCAAGTATTGAAATGGTATGTTTACCCTACGAACTACATAATTATGTAAAAGCTTTCCTTTGTTACTCTTTTGTCTCTTTATAATAAAGTGCAGAAATTTTCTCCAGTATGTGAAGTCCTGAATTTTATACACAGAGTAATATAGAACACTTGACAGTTCTTTAATTTTGATTCTGAGTACATTATACTATCGCATCTTAAGCCCCAACTTTTCTATGACTACAAGTCACTGAAAGATCCCGCAACTCCAGTTTGTAAGCTGCTCTCTACACATACTGTCCTAATGATCTTAACTAGTTAGCAACTGAATTACCCTCCCAGTGTCCTCAGAACTCATCAAGAATTGAAGTATTCAATGGGTTCATTTACGGTGGAGTTGAATTTCAGTTTTTCCTTATAATAAAACATGTGAAAACTCTGAGTTCACACAGAGAGTAGAGAGTGGGTAAGCCAATAATTTTGTCCTGAAAATATTTTGGTTCACTTAATTGAAGATTTCTATCTTAATGCCCAGATGCTGGGGTATTTATGCATAAAGACTGGAATGAGATAGTATCCTATACCTGTGTCAGGTGTGTTTATATAAACAATATGAGTGTTCTGCTCTTGCAGAAGGTAGAGAGTGAAGTGAAAGAGCTGCTCACTGTATCAAGACACAGTTTGAAATTACTGATTTATTTCATTTATCTCTGCATGGTCTTCAGAAATGGCATGGACTTGTGTCAGAATTCTGCAGTTCAGCCTCTCTTGTTCTCTAGCACACATGTGGAGTGAATATTTTTGTAATTCATATGAACCCTTTATTTCCTTGAACCTCCTTATTGAGAGGCATTCATTCCCTTGTATTCTAGTGTAGGTAATTAAGAAAGCTACCCATGTGTAAAGGCTGTAGCCAAGGTAGTCACAAATGGGAAAACTACTAGTAGACTTGGGTATTTTGAAATGGAAGAAATTTAATCTCATCATTTACACTTACGAAGTTCAGTTAAATTAATCATAATATTTCCTGTTTGTCATAAATATGTTACTGAACTTGTTTTTATGTCATGCCTTGAGTAGCCTTTTACCTACAGAACTTAGAGTTTCTTTAGGGGTTCAACCTCACTATCGTGTTGCTTTGTCTTTCCCTTACCTAATCCATTGCTTTAGTGTTGAACTGTAAATTCTGTCTTTTTGATTACTTGTAAATTATGATTATTTGTATAACTGAAAGGTTTCACAGTTTTGAGAATGGCTCTCCAAAAGTTACATTCTTATGAGACTAAACTTAAGTGTACAACTGCAGAAGTTTGGCTACTCCAGTGTTCTCAGGAACATTTGTTCTGTAATGAGCATAAAACGCAGCGGTAACAGTTGCTGTGTTTTGTGGCCTCTTTGTATTTTGCCATATCTAATTTTAGTGTTCGTGTATTGCTGTTCCAGGGACACCAGTAATACACCGGAGATCAGTGCTCCAGGATGTTTATCGTTTTTCCATGTTACAAGGATATTTAGGAATGTGCACATTTATCGACCCCTAGTGGAGTTGTCGGGAAAGCGGTTACTAGTTTAAGAAATGCAAAATGAAAAATTGGCCTGTTTTCTGATGCTGCATTTGTTTCCTTCTCTTTACAGCTGGATAAGCTCTTAATTTTACTGGTGGCCTCTCTGTCTGCAGGATTGCCTATTGCAGCAACGCCCCTTAGCAACAACACTCCCAAAACATGTAGCTGAACATCAGCGTTTTAGTGAACACTTGTAACTGTAGCTGCAGATTTTAATATTGTGTAAAATTATATAGCAGAAATTTTAAAAAGGATTTTGCTTTGTGCTGTGTAAGGTGGGCTTACTTTAAAGCAGCTAGAAAAGCTACTTCTTCAGTAGTGTGATACTACATAAATGAATTAAAACAAATTCTAAATCACCTGCTTGAGTTTCACTAACCTCTTAGTGTTTATTAAGTAATTATGATGTATTAGTAATAGCCTGAAAGCTTGAATTTATTAAAACAATGATTTATTACAGTAGTTTCATGCTAAAACAGCATGTAAAATATTGCATTTCCAGCAAGCTTTAATTTTAAATTGCTCTAGTGTTTTTAATCATTTAGTTGAAACTAATTTTCTGGGATATGAACTTATCTCCTAACTATGAAAGTTTCTTATATCCAGTTACTTCACATGAATTAAAATCAAGTACTGACTAATTAATTCACATGTGACTATTTAATTAGCAATAATAAATGCTGATAAATAGCTTAATAATTAGTTTTAACTTCACTACAACATGTTTCCAGGTATCAGAATCAGAAACTAGGTGGTGCTGTAAATTTATTTTTCTATGCAAGTTTGACACAAGAAGTAAATATTAAATATTTTTAAAATAACTTCCATTTTTTAGATTTTGGGCATTTATTTTGAAAGGCTTTAAGTAGTAAAGTAGTGGTTTTACCAGTTAAGCTATGAAATACTTATTTGAATTTTAGGTATTTTTAAAATTATTAAGAAAAAGTCAAATTTTTTTCATTTGCTAGTATTTATTATTGTACTTATTGCATAAACAACACTCTTTAAAACTTACACAGCAGTCAAAAATGTCCAAAAGACCTCAAATTCATGTTTTTGTGGGAGCACCCAGCATTCCAAGCCCTCTGGAGGTGTTGGGACAAAGTAGTTCAGGAGCTGCTGCTCAGACATGGAGAGAACTGCACTGTTTGTGGGACACACGGGGCTGTTTTTCTGGAAAAGTCCAAGGTGCTGCTGACTCCTCCGTGTTCCAGGCAGGCAGCTCTGTAGGCACAGCAGTTCCTGCAAGGGGTGACGGTGCTCAGCACCCTGAACAGGGGACGTCAGTGACTGCAGAAGAGTGTTTGACATCTGTACCTGTGGCAGTAACTTGTACCAACACGCCTAAGGAAACCAGAAGTTTCACTTACTCTGATTGTCAAATATCTGAAGTTGGATACATGCCTGCAAATGTAAATCAGGCAGCAGATCTCCACTTTCCAGGGGACTTTGCAGAATCAGCTGGGCAGGATGAACCATCACGTGGCTGCTGTTCAGACCTCACTGAAAGAAAAGCCAGTCACTCAGAAGTGAAGAGCTCTGACATTTCTGATCTGGTTGCCAGTACCAAGCAGATCAGCGTAGATCTGTCTGTGGGACTTCAGCCAGGCCATAGCAGTGGCCATCATGAACATCTGAGTCAGTATCTGGATATGCTTTTCAAAAAAAGTCAGGAGTCAAACCCAGAAGAGCCAAATGGTTGTTCAGACTTTGCAGTGTCAGCAGATACTGAGTTTCGTAGCATAGTGACATCCAGTCAGATGGCTGTTCTTGCACAGGATCGAAATGAGATGCCAGAAAGAATCATAAAACTATCAGAAACAGGCAAAAAACCTGAAGAAGGGCAGTGTGATCACTTGCAGTTTGATTCTGGTGTTGGAACATGTACTACTGTGGCTGGAAATGAATATAAGGAAGAGTGTTTAAGTTCTCTTGAACTTTTCAGTCCTGAGAATGATGGGAAAAATGTTTGTTTTGAACCTATGAAACAAGAAGGGAGTGCTCAGGAAAAAACAGAGAAGTTTCAAGCACTTAATGTTCCTGCTGAGCAATTAGTAAATGAAATCCATATTGAACCCTTGAGCTCTGGAATATTGTGTGCTCAAGCAGACTGTTCCCACAAGAATTCTTTTAAAAGACCCCGCAAGTCTGAAGATTCCTTTCATCTTGTTCCCTCGGCATTTAAAAGGCAGCTGGAATCCAAGAGAGCAAAACTGAATTCCTCTCCCCCTGGTTCTGGGATGAGACTGGATCAGGAGAGGATGACAGAGTTCAAGAAACTTCAAAAGAAACTGTCACCACTTAAGAATTGCTGCTGCACAAATCAAAAGTACAATATTTTGGTTGCAGTAGTACATCCTTGTCACATCAAGGAAATACAAGTAAAGACTAGACCCAAGTCTTCATGTAAAGTTCCTGTAGCAACAATTGTTGTTACTGACCAGTCAGAAATGGAGAGAAAGGTGGTGCTGTGGCGTGGTGCTGCATTTTGGTCCCTCACTGTGTTTCCTGGGGATATTGTACTGCTTACAGGTGAGGATTCTTTTATTTCCTTTTTTTAAAAAATTTGGATCTTTAAAATGCCTCTTTAAAATAGAAAAATATATAACCAGTGGTTTGGAACTGTGGTTAAGCATTTGTTACATCACTCAAATCATTCAACATCACTTTGAAGTCTCAGTCATGCTGCCAGTGGAACATTGACTTTATAACATAATAACATCCTGAGACGGATCCTGTTGTGAGTTGGTAACTGGCATATGAGAGAGGAAGACAAAACACTGTTTGCAGTTCACATCTTTCATAACATGTCAGCTAATAAAGAGGATTCCTCCTCATAAATCCTTCATACTCTTTAATACCTAACAGGAGCAGAACCCTCTCTTTAAGAGAACACACCTCATGTAAGCAAATGCAGTACTACAAAAACAGTCTTACCCCTAATTTAGGGCTTGAGTGGCCCAGAAATTTTTGGTGATCTGGCCATTTAGGTTTTGCAGTATGCAAGAAAATTACACAATATTAAATTGCTTGAATGCTTCTACAGTTGAAGATGACTCTTTGTTAAGAGTTCTTTAAGTGCTCAAAGGTAGGTGCAAAGGTAGGTATTTTAACCTGATTAAAGACAAGCTGTGTTTTTTATTTTTCTGCTCAGATATTCTTATTGCAAAATAGATCAAAGATGTTTTGGGGTAAGTCCAATACTTTACCATTCATTCTGAATTTTTGTAAGATAATAATTGATCCAATATGGTCACCCACGTCACTTAAACAGTGCCTGCTAGGAGGCTAATTAATTACATCAAACTAATGAGAAAATGTTATTAATTCATTGTAATTGGTGTTGGTAGAATAAAAAAATAATCACTTTCTGTTTTGAAAGTGACTTCAAAACTTTGTCACACCTGTATGTATGATGTGATAAACTTCAACGTTGTTGATACATGAGTTGATAAGGTTGTTTTTTTCTTACAGATATAATAATGTATGAAAATCTTTGGTGTGGAGAAATCATGCTTCAGTCTACGTTTGCCAGTCAGCTACTGAATCTGGGGAACTGCTCAGCTCTCAATCCAAAGGAATGTAAGATTGTGGTGCCTAGGTTTCCATGAAAATCACAGCAAAATAGCTATTTAAAGTATTTCATTTTGTTGGCAATTCTTCACACACGGGATAAAATGGAAATGGGTGCAACTGAGAGGAACAAAATGCTATAGAAAAGTAAGACGGGAACACCTGAGGGCAAGATGTGGACATGATGACAACACATGGGCATGTGGAGTTTGTGGTAAAGTTTGATGGTTCCCACTCAAAACTCTGAACTCTGAAAAACTGAGGTCTTTGAGTTTAGTTTAAGGCAGTTATCCCAGGGCAATTTGCAGGCCCCCCAGGAGACCCATAATCCACGAATATCAAGGTGTGACTGTCATTTGTTGCAGACCATGGAGGGTTGGAGACTAAGAGGAAAACACAGTGGAAGGATCACATGAATACATTGTTCTTACTGTCTCTGTGATGTCCATTATTGCCAGCTGTTTAAGGCAGATTGTGAGGTAAATAGTCAAGGGCAGCTATTCTTCTTACCAAGCTATGAGGCAAGATTTGTTTGCAGGTTTTGGTGCAATTTAAAGTATTGTACTTAATTTGACTTCAGGTTGTTATCAAGAAGAGGCAGAAGACATACAGTTTGATTTTAGGTCAAGTGTTTCACATCTCAGTAATTTCTTGCATTAAAATGACTAAACCAAAACTGTTTGGGAATAAATGTAAACATGTTCCAAACATGAAGTTTTGTACTTCTAAGCATAAAAAATAGTATGTCACTTTGATTTCTTTTCATTCAAGTTTATCCTGTAGTGGATGGTGGTGTTCTCCGTGGCTTATTGGAATACATATCATCAGAATTTCCACACTTCAGAGACATTCAACCAAGAAAAGTTCAGAGCCTGGATAATGTTCAGTATATGCAGCTAGATCAGCTCCAGCCAAATGCATTGGTGCACTCCATCCTGAAAATCATCAACATTGTTGTACTAACAGGTAAGCTCATGGCCAGGACTTCAACTTCTGCAAGAGGTGGAACATAAATAGTAACTTTGCAAGGCAAAATGTTTCTCAGTGCTTGACTTCAAGCTCTGCACATAAATTTGATCATGTTGCACTATTGTATTAGTAAGAATCAAACTTTTGCCCTCATTGTCAATATCGTGGTTATTTCTTATAAATGGAGAATTTTGAAGATAATTTGCTATGCTAGTATGTGAATCTCAGAACTGGTAGATATTTAATACAAGAGCTCTTGTTCAAAAATCATTAGTTTAGGAAAAATGTTTTAGTGTGAAACTGAAACGGGCAGTATCCTGAGTAAGAGTTCTGTAGAGATCTTAGTTGTTTCAGTTTATTTGTACTGTAAAATACAACAGCAACATGATTTTACCTCAATAATGAGTCATGTGGGGTTTGTGTGATTACATGCTTTTTGCTGCAGAAGTAATATTATTTCAATCTTTTTTTCAGAATCTGTGTATAGCTACAAAGGTGGAAACCAAAGAAAAATTATTCTAACAGTAGAACAGAACAGAGATCAACACTACAGGATGGTTCTGTGGGGAGCAGGAGCTGCCTGGTGCCCTCAGCTGCAGAGGAAAAAAGGTAGAGTCTTTATACCTATTGGTAGATGTAACAGGATTTTCATAAGAACGTGTAACATTTAAAAACTTAAATCTTGATCCAAGGTACCCTGGTACCCAGTTATGTACCTGTAAAAACCCACGAGGGTTATCTGTGTTGCCAGCCTTGCTGGGCCATTGTTATCATTGTCTGGTTTAGCATGAATTGCTGGTGTTTTCTGCTTCTGATTACTGTTCTATGCTTTCCACCTTACTGATGTCAAGCTTTATATCCTGAGGGTCGTGGTATCAAGTCTGTAACTGATTAAAAGCACCTCTTGGAAGAATTACATAGCCTGTGTTTCAGCAGTGACTGTTACTGAATTTTGATTTATTCCTGGCTTTGTCCTTTTAATATAAATGAAACTAGGTTTTTGTTAAATTGGTAACTTTGGTTTTTACTTCTGATCTGTGGATGCACTTAGGAAGTAAATGCCATGTTACTTCAAGTGTCTATCTAAAGTCAGTTTTCAAGGTAAAATCTGTAAATGTTAAACAACCTCATATTGAATCTTTACGTGTTAAATGTAGATACTGAATTCTGCTAGTCCCACTTCAAGTGAAGTAATCTCCATTCCTAGAAATCATTTAACTGCAAGACATACCTTTTAAACTACTTGAAGAAAATGTTCCAGTATCAGCATTAACCAATTAATTTTTCTGTATAATACTTACATGGCTCTTATTTTTGTATGTACTTGAGTGTGGGCAGGTAGGTACTGTTTGTTGGATGTTAAGAAATCTCAGAATTTAGTTTTCTAGAATACAGTATTACACTTTTCAAGACACAGAATATTTTGTATCTGCAAAATGAAGATACCAAACATAATTTATTAGACACAACAATATGTCATTCTCTGATGCTTAAAGCAGAAAAGTATAAGATATAGATCTCTGTAAAATTGTTCCTTTTTATAAGGACTGTCTTATTTTCCAGCTAGTGTTCTGTGCATCTAGAAGTTGGCATTCCAGAGATTAAGTGATTATTTGAAATCCAAGATGAGAGTGATCTCTCAATTGCTTATACTTAATCACAAACAAACCATGAACATTTGATTCCAGTGAAATAGCCAAAAAGATAAATTCACAGGGTACTAAAGCATACACAGAATAACAGCAAAATAGTGTGAGTGGGTTACAGGAAAACCAGAGTGTCCACAAACCCCTTGGTGGCAGTTGTACCACAGGTCTGAGATGTATTTACTGGTTGTATGAGCAGATTAGAGATTGGATAGTCTTGCAGAGGAAGGTATGGGGACTTGTAATTTTTAAACTGTCTACGTACTTGGTGTGTCAGACTGTATAGTTCTAGAGCATCTAAAAAGCAGTCTGGACTTCGACTACAAATGCATGAGACATTCAGGAGTGTTCTACACTCTCACCTGGTTTGGGTTGACAAAAAATAATTATTTCATTAAATACATTTCTGTAAGCTTGATTACTTGCAGTTTACTCGTGTCTGTGATAAGTTTTTAATCAACAGGGAATAGGACACTGGGTTCTTATAACAAAGTGAAGGCAACCCAGAGTATATTGCTCTCCTGTAACCTCAGTTTTAAAAGTATCTTTCTGTATTACATAGTCAATGGGAAGATGTAAAGTTCATAGGGAATGGAAATTAAAAACCCTGCATGTCATCAGACTTGAAATAGTTACCACAGCTGACTGCATGGGAATGTCTTGCTAATTTGTTTCTCGATCTTTTAAGTCGCCTCAACTTGCTTTAAATTAACCTCAGCATAGAAAGTGAACTCCTCTGTTTGCTGCTTTGTTCTGTAGATCACTTATGGGACTTCAAATACCTTCTGGTCCAACGTAGTTCTGTCTCGGGTGACTTGGAGCTGCACACGACTCCATGGTCATCCTGTGAGTGCTTGTTTGATGATGACAAAAGGGCACTTGAATTTAAAGAGAAGTTTCAGAAAAGCCAAACATCCCCCATGCAGTTGACAAAGCTCTCAGCACACCTGGAGGAGAAATGCTCAGGTGAGTGTTACCCATAGCTCTATAATGTCTCTTGTGCCATATACAATAACTAAATAAAATAAACGTTCTGATGATGAAGTCAAGTCCTTGTAGGACTTACCTTTGTACGGCAACACAGGTCTGGAAGTCTGAATTTGTCCTGGATGCTGCTGCCTTTTACTGGTGCAAACTTCATGTCCTGAGCCCGGTGCTGAGATAGGTGGGGCATGTGGTACCACACAAAGCTCTGGAACACAGGCAGAAAGGCTGACTTCAGTTCTTCACACCAGCTAATCCAGTAATGATGTGATTGATCACTGCAAGTTTGGCTAATAATAGTATTTCACCCAAACTGGAACTATATAAAGCAAGAATAAAATAGCTACTGCTATGAAAATCTTACACAAGAACAAAGAAGACATTTTATGCAGTCACCCCCTCCCAGATAAACTTAGAAGATTGCTAAGGTTGGTTTTAAATCCTGGGAAGTAACTGAAGTTGGTGTTGCAGCATTTAACTCTGGTTTGTTTAAAAATAATGGAAAGCTAAGTTGTTAAGGCTGTGCTTTTCAGTGTCTCTGAATTAGTGGGAAGAAAATGACTTGGAATTATTTGCACAATTTTGTTGTCTTAGGCACTTCTATGAAGGCATCAATCACATAGTACCTGCAAATGTAGTACTTGTGTTCATTTTAAAATAATATTTAACCCCTGTGGCTGTTTCCCTGCGTAAAATATGTCTAAAAATATGAACATGTGTTACTGATGGGGAAAAAAAATCCAAGTTTTATGGACAGTAATTTTGGTTTTCAATCAGCTGTAGCCCTTGTTTTTTGCTTTGAGTTATAAATAAAGCTGCATTCAGATTTGATTGAACTTGTTTTTGTAGGAGTGTTTAAAGTGAAGGCCCACATCTTGGAATTGAAGTTTACCATTTCAACTGGTCAGTACAAACAACTCATCTTTTCTGCTGACACTTCACTGGAAAGTGTTTTGGCTTCTCTGCCTATGATTACATACTCAGGTTGTGCCAAATGTGGTTTGGAACTACAGGCAGATGAGAACATGATCTACAAGCAATGTATTAGATGTTTGCCATACAACAAAGTAAAAACATTCTACAGGTAAACAAAATAAAGCTAAAATAATGTGTACTGTTAGGGAAATGAACTGCAGCTTTCTCCATTTTAAGTTCCCCTGTGTATGAAATTTTTTATTTAAGGTGTGGTAAGCAATCCTTGTCTTTCTAATGAATTTTCAAGGAGTTTTTCTTGAATTGCTTCATTATACTACCATTGTTTATATGTAATATTTTCAGTTTAAATCTAAGCTTTTAATTTCTTTGAATACTGTACAGGAATTATGTTTATCCAGTACTGTGTCAGTTAAAGTTAAGGTGGAGGAGAAGCTTGAGGACCAAAGGGAAGCTCCTCCTGAGTCTTGTTCCAGCCTAAGTCTGAAGTCATGTGAATGCACAACCATGCTTTTAAACTGATTAATATTGCAGAAATAATATTGACAAATGTTTTCACTAAACATTCTGGGAGAGCAGAGATGCTCAGTTATCAGCAGATGGCACTGTGAGACATGTATGCTCACACTTAGGGAAAATAAACCAAATGGATCCAGTTCATGTAGGAGCAGTTATTAACTGCAAGTATAAAGGTTCAGTTCTTAAATTTATCTCAGGCTTTCAAAATACAAGTACCATAGTGACTAGAAAGATGTGTAGCTAGAGAACATTATTTGAGACAACTATGGATGTAATAGAATTACAGAATATGTAAATTTTCTGTCTGAATTCCTTCTCTAATTCATTCAATACTCTTCATAGTGAGTTTAATGAACCATTGACATAATACTAGTATCCTATTTATCTAACAAGGTGGTGACTTAGCCTTTTTCCTCTGTGCAAAACAGTCTCACATCTTTAAGTTTATATGCTGTTTATTTTCCTATGAAGGAGGATTAAGTGTGAAGAGGGTATTTTCTGAACTGAAAAGGTTCCTTCATTCTTTCATAAGATTAGAAGCTCTCTAATTGAGAAGAATTGAAGGCCTGAAGGACTTCAATTTGCTTCTCCACAAAAGGTGGCAGAAAAATGATGAAGACTTCCAGTGTTTGTGCTCTCAGCATGTGAACACATCTTAATGTGGAACTTACACACCCAACTGTTTCAGAGAAAAGCCTATCATTTTTGCACTGAAATTTTGCTCTGATTGGATTAGTAAGAATGCATCACCCTTGAAATATTTCCATTGAGGGCTCTTCTATTTGTTTTGTGGTTTATGAGAACATTTGGCATTTGTCATAGTACAAGAGATGTACTTTGGTATTGTGTGGCTATAAGGTGGTGTATTCACAGAATCACAGAATCACAGAAAATTATGAGTTGGAAGGGACCCACAAGGATCATCTAGTCCAACTCACCGTCTAATACCCGTACAGCGACCAAGAGCACATCCCAGAGTATAATAACAACCTAGATGCCTCACAGTCCAGCAGGCCACTCTGAGCCGGAGGGGGCCCAGGGTCATCCAGCCCTCACCCCCCAGCTAGACCAGCTAGACAATGTCACTAAGCTCCTCGTCCAGTCTTCTCTTAAACACTTCCAGGGACGGCGACTCCACCACCTCCCTGGGCAGCCCATTCCAATATGCAATTACTCTCTCCGTGAAAAACCGCTATTAAGATGGATAATGCTGGTTGATGGTGATACAGATGATGCAAGCCAAGTGATACATCTAAGCTCATCTCTCTGCTTTGCGCTACAATACATTGTGACCCTTATGTATTTGTAGGTACATGTACTTACATATTAACCTTTACACTTAAGGTTCAGAGGCATAAATAACTTAATACTAATTTCGTAATGGTGCAGTTCTCATTGCAGGAAAGACAAATGATACAGCATCTTTTACAGCAGTTGTGTGAAAGTAAGGCTTACTGTAGAAGTTGTTTTGAAATTGAGTAGTAAATTCAGTGTGTATATACCTCAAACTGATTTGAGTGCACCAGATCTGACAGAGGAGTGCACAGAGATTTTTTTTCTAGTTGTTGGTGTTCTGTTGCAGAGTACTGTGAAATTGTATTACCTTCAGAAATTTGGCTTCAATAAAAACTCCCAAACATAGCAGAAAACTTTCAAAAGACTTTTGTTTTCTGATCTAGACCTGCTTTGATGACAGTAGAAGATGAAGGATATGAAATTTATGTTCATGTGGTGTCTGAGTTGATGGAAAAAATCTTCCTCAATATTCCTGCAGACTGGCTGAACAGATTAGTAGGTACTGTGTCATGAATTACTTGTGATAGAAACTGGTAGGAAAGTTGACATTGGAAGCAAAATCTTTCATTAATAACAGTTTAAAAACGAAACCTAACAGCCAACATCAAAGAGTATTTCAGTTGCTGTCTGACAGACTCAGAAGTTCAAGAGTAGAGGTGGAAAAAACAAGAGGCAAAATGGTATGAGCATTTATTATATAACTAAATAGTTGTAGTTATATAGCTAAGTGTTTGATAGCTAAATGGATTCCTTATGTGTGAAGTAGAATCTCTTAGCTTTTATAAATAGCTCTCCTGCTTTCGTGATGTGAAACACTAACAGTGATTGAGACCAGCTTCACTTGATAGACCCTGTTTGGGCTTAGAGGTGTTTTACATGATTCACAAGGTGTTTACAGTTTAATGAGGCTCAGCTCATTGTTTTTCAACAAAAACTAAAAAGAAAAGCTAAGGTTCTATTCAGGTGCTGAGCTACTCTTGCAGTAATTCAGTGGGGCTTTCATGGAGGTGGAACTTGAACATTAGGTGCTGTTGTGAAAATCAAGTGTAAATTGAATTGTTCTGTTTTTTGCAGTGCCCTCTTCAGATATAACCTACAGTGCAATAGTAGCAGATCTGTGTCATTCACTGCTGGCAGATACAGAAGCTTCCTATTTGTTGGAAATCAGGAGCCATTTTGTGCTGGATGAAAACAGCTACCCTTTGCAAAAGGATTTCCACCTGCTGGATTTTCACCTTGATCTTTGAAGCACCGACCTGTGCAGTAACTGAGTAACAAAGATAAGAACACACAGATGGGGAGCAGAAGAAAATGGAATTAGCTGAGGGAAGCAAATATCTTTTAAAAATTACAAACGATTTAGGGTTTAACTTATGTAAAAAGCAAAACCACTGAAAGGACTGGTGTGGAATATCTGCCAGTAGTATACACTGCTGCTGTAATACTGATGAATTGTCATAAAATATATTTTTATACAAATGTTTTTATCTCAATAAACTCCTACTGGGTGTCTGTTTTCCTTTTTTCTCTTCAGCAGAGTTCACTGCTATTGAGAGATTGAATTTTCCTAGGGTCTGGCAGATTAGAGGAAGAGAATTGAGAAATGTTTTAGTTGTAAGATTTTAATTTGTCTTATTCTATATGCCCTTTGTACCCTGGTTGTGTCTTGTTTTGCTGTTGTGGTTGCTTTCCTTCCAACAGCAGAATTTTTGGTATTTACTCTCAGCAACTTTGCTGCTGTTGGTTTTCTCTTGTAAAAGAGAACTCTCTCACCGAATCTCATTTCGTGTACCTAGAAATTATTGCACCAACTTTTTTAAACTGCTTAAGACCTCTCCATCTGGTGCATTATTTCATGGGCCATTTAAATTATTTAATTGTTGCAGTGTTTATCCAGCATGAGCTGACAAATGTCACCATCTCAGTCAATTTAATCATATTGACACTGCTTTGCAAAATTTTCTCCCAATTTGATTTGGTTTAGAAATTAATTTAATTCTTTCAAAAGTCTTGGTATAGCTGATGATGGTTCGTATTAGTAAAAGACTGAGTAAATGATGATTGTACTTCATCAAGTAACAATTTCATAAGTGATTTAATTTCTGTGGAAGAGATTAAAGGCACATGATAGTATTTTTCTATTATAAATATCTTTCTCTGTAATTTGTGCCTCTTAAAGAGGCTGGTAGAAACTGTAGAGTATAAATCTTACTTGCTGTCTGCCTGGACCCTTGCAGGTCTTTACTTTTACTGTTCTCCTCCAGTTTCAGCTGTGTTCAGGCTTCAAACAGAACTGTGCTCACAACTGAATTTGCTGAAGGTATTAGATGATTGTAATGCAAGTAATGTGGCTGTTGAACAGCTTTGATGTGCTGTGTCTTGAAAGTGGCAGCGTAGAATTAAATTACTAAGTTTCTTGGTGATACCTGAGATTCTGTTGTATCTCGTGTGAAAGTAGACTGGAACTGCTGCTGGATTTTTAGCATTAGAGCTGTGTGCAAGTCATCTGTTTTTTATGTACCAAAACAGGGGAAGGTGGTGATGTTTCTGATCAGTCTGGCAGCAAGAGAGAAGAATCTGAGGGATTATAAAATTACTTTGAAGGAATGAACTCTGAGCTGAGTTTTCACAAGATCACTTCTCTTAATTCTGTATTTATCCACTTGTTTACTAAACGATTTGGTGAGCTTCTGTTCATCAAACAAATTTATCCTAATTCTGTGGTTTCTTTGGTTCCTATCTTTGTTTTAGTAATTGTGTGTAAAAGTTCCAGGTTCTGCTGCCTTGTGTTAAAAAACTTCAGACTTTTCTCCCCATCTCTCAAACAGGAAGTCATTGCACTTTCTGTGCCTGGCACAGATCCTTCTTCTGAAGGTGGTTTTCATCAAGCTGCTGCTTTTACAACGTGCAGTTATATTAGGAGCAAGTAATTGTCAAATAAACTCATCTAGTCTCTCATTTTCTCACTTAGGGGAAGGATAGAGTAGTGCAGATGACAGTGATCATAGGCTTTCTAAAAGATTAGTGTAGGTATCATTATAATTGGGAGAAGAAAATAAGTTAGAGGGTGATCCAAAAGGGAATATAAATAAATACTGAGTATTGGTTGGGCTTCTCCAGGATCCTGTTCTCTAGAAACCATTATTCTTGTGGGTTCTAAAATGCTTATCAATTGCTGCTCACTTTCATGAAGTTACATGCTAGATTTGTTGCCAAGCTTTAGAAATTTATGTATTTGTCAGAAGTAATAGGAAGCATTGAGGAAGCTGTCACATTTTGTATGATCTTTTGTATCTTTCTTCTGTTTCTTGGATGGGGTTTTCTGTGCTGTGCATATCTCTAAAAAAATCTAACATTCTTTAGAAGAAAGGTACCACTGGTAGGCACTGAGCAGTCTTGTAATCATTCTTTGCCCTTCAACTCAATATATCAAGAGCAAAATCAGATGAATGTTATTTAAAATGCAGTAGGTTGAAAAATACTGTTATTTGACAATAACACTATTGATTGTATACAAGACTATACAATAGTACTGTTGTATGCAATACAATAAGGTATTGTAATTCCTTATTTAATAGTGTTTCTTGCTTTACTGAAAAAGCTGTTGTTTGGGAAGAGTCAGAAAGGCCTTTCTCATTTACTTCACTTGGATGACCCTGAGCAGTCAAGTACCTTGGTAAGTGTGTTTAAATATGTTTCTTCATGAGTTTAGCTGGAATTATTGAACATACAAGCTGGAAGTATTGGTACTTTAATGTATAAGAAGCAAAAAGAAAATTGCAGAATTGCAGAATTGCATTACTACAATGCATTTTTTTTATTACGTAGACTGTACTGGACATCAAGTCAGACAGGTGACTTCCCACCTTAGAGATATTTGTTAATAGACACTGCACGTTACATGCATCCTCTTGCACAAGCCAGTAAACCAACTGTTTGAAACATTACTAACAGGTTACTTTTAAGATCTTTATTGGTATGATTTAAATAATAAAGTACAAAATATATTGGCCAAAACTGTTCTGTTATAATAATATGTAAGCTGTAATATAACTGTGTGGTTTTCCCTCCCAGACCAAACATGTTGCTTGTCAGTTTGGTTGGCAGTAGGTCTGTAGATCTAAAATTTGAAAGCAGCTCTTTGGGGTTTACAGTGCTGGTTTTATTCATTTAGCAAAGGCATAGTTAGGGTTGAGCACTTTGTAAAATTCAGTCTTCATGTAACAAATTTAGGCTCATCTTGAATCCAGGGGTGGAGTGAGCAAAACGGGCCAAGGGTACCACGACACATTTCAGATGGACTTCAGAGAGATCTGTTATCTTACAATTATTCTGTAGTATCTTCTTATTCATAATATTTCCTTTAGATAATAACAGTACATTATCAAAATGGAAAGTGTTCTCATCTCTCTAGAAAAGCCCCATTTTTTTGTGTGTTAATTAATATTATATCCTGTTTGAAAGGAAATGGGTTTTATTTCAGCTGTAGAGATTATAGTCCCCTTCGAACACGATGGTATGAAATGTTTTGCTGCAGGAGTCTGTGTGTCTGGTTTATGACTGTACAGTGTGAAAGGTACGGAGTTCACATCCTCAGTGAACAATCAAGAAGAGGAAAATGTCCTATCTCTGATTAAAAGTAATTGCTCTGAAATACTTTATAGAACAGTAATTTACTTAACAAAGAAGACTCTTAACACTAAACCACACATATGCCCTGGGGGCTTAAGCTAATTGGATTTTCAATATAAGAATGGTCATACCAGGTCAAACCCAAGGTTCTTGTAATCAGTGCTCTGTCTCCAGCAGAGATGTGTTTAGAGAGAAATATATAACAACAGGAGTGGTCCTCATCTTAATTTCTCAGAGTATTCCCATACTCATCCAAGCCTCCTGTCACTTGGGACTGCTTGTCCCTTAGTGCCAAGATAGAGTGTTGTACATTGGAGTCAGATGAAAACATAGAACTGAATTACTGCAAGAAATACATTGTGCTGAGGGACAAAAATAGGTGCTTCTGGGGTTTTGACCAATAAGCAGTGCCTTCCACCCTTCCCATTCAAAAGAGGTTTTAAATGTAATGNTTGGGCTTGCTGATCATTTCATTCCAGTGTTCCAGTTCTTTGCCACGTGTGTACATGAAAGGCCCAACTACTACTCGCCCTAGCAGAAGTGTTTCTAGGGAAAAAAAGAAAGCAGTTAGTAATGAACATGTTGGAGCTTCTCTGAAATCCTTGCCTGAATTAGAGTACATATTAACTTGCACTTCTCTGTGCATGTTTTGAAAGTTATTTTTAAACAAAAATATTAATTTGGGATTTCAGGTTCTGTAGTTTTTACCTGCTTAAGCTTCAGCAATAAAAGGTACTAAGTAAGTGTGTCAATGCAGGCCTGCCCTAATGCCTGCACTTGAACTAGAATATGTTCAAGGCACAAAGATGTGTATCTGCCCAGCCCCTCTACCCCACATTTACTGTGGAAGTGTGCCCTGGTTTTGGGCATCAGCAACCTCAGTAGGATTCACATGATGCTCTGGCTTAGGAAAGAATAAATGTAGTTACTGAGACAGCTGGAAGCTGTGGGTTGCCACTGACCACCCTCTGCCAAGGAACAGATTGTTTCTTCATGCTTGGACTTCCCAGCTGTGACTGGGGAAAATGATTTCAACCTGTCATGTACAAACTTCAGAGTGTTTTTAAAGTGTTCAGCTGTCCACAAGTGAAAATAATTAAAGGCTCAAGTACTGATCTTAGATCTTGTCAGTCCTCAAAGCCAAAGTACCTGCCCAAAATCTCACCCAAAGGAATGTTTTTTAGGAGTGTGTGAACCCAAATGAGGATATTCATGTTTCATTATTGAGATCATATTTGTACTCCTGGGAAGATGAGGGGTTTTGTGAGCGCTGGAAATACTGAATTCTGATTTGCTTCTATAAGCAGAACTCTTTAATGGATTCCCTAAACAGTTAGGATGAGGTAGCCTCCAGCACCTGGTTTTCTACCAGAGAATGGGGGTGTTGTTAATCTCTTTCTTCTTTCTCACTGCGTGAACTGCTGGGATAATTAAAATTCCTATTCCTATTTAAAATTTGCTTAGAAGGAGTGAATGGCCTCAAAATGTGTTCACAGAATAATTGCATAAGCTTGTTTTAATATGACACTGAAATGAAACAAAATTACAGCACCTTGTGCTGACAATGACTAGTCTATAGTTATTTTATTCAACTTCCATTCAATTTATCTTTAGTCTCTGAGAGACATATGCTTAACGGCAAATAAATTGTTCTCCTTTTTAAAGAAACAGCCTGTGAAATATCCCAAAACTTTTATATGTTTTGTGATTATTGCTGGAAAAGAATTAGTTCTTCCCAGGTTTAAATGTGTCTCCAGTATGTAAGAGATTTATGACAACTTGACTACAACAATTTATGTAGCTTACTTTCTCCCTTGATGCTCTGGAGCACAGACAGACTCAGGCTTGCTGTATCCAGCTCTGTCTGATCTGCCTTGAAACTGAAGGTTTCATTATACACTGGATTGGGAGTTCCCAGAACAGCTGCTGTCTTTTTACTTTTGATGAATTTATTATGGTTCATTAGTGAGACTTTGACATACACACCTTGGAGAAAAACAAATTCAGGATATCAGAAGCAGTTGGGAGACATCTTAAGGAGTTTCTTCCTTTCAGGATTCAAGTATACCAAGTATAAAATCAGGTAATGAACAATTTGTGGAACACACGTGTGAGCACGGCAACGCATAACATTAAGCAGGGAGCACGCAAAGCACTGAGTTCTGCAGTGCACTT
>WEKX01029488.1:3868-21747 GCA_013390025.1 Pitta sordida
AGCCTGGTGGCCGTGGCGGCGCAGGCAGCAGCAGGGGCGGCTCGGGTGGCCGCGGCGGCACAGGTGGCAGCAGCGGGGGTGGCAGCAGCTGTGGCGGCAGTGGTGGCAGTGCTGGCATGGCCTCCATTCAATGAAGAGGTCGGGCTACATGGATCCCAAATAAGACCNTGTCACTGAAATATACATACATCCACAGTCAGTATTATTTCAGTCTCATTGGGAAAACCTTACCATTCAGCTCTGAAAATAATTATGTGGCTTTGAAAGGATGTTAGCTTTAATAAACAGTTGTTACTCTGTTTTGCTTTGCATAATCTTTTGTTCTACTGCGACTCAACAGCCCACTCATTTCTATAAAAGTTAATAATTCATTCATTTATTTCATTTTTAGTTACCTAGTGCTACATTCATGGCCTCCCAAATATATGCATAGAATTCCCAAACAAACCTTGAATTCTAGTTTTGTTTTTTCATGACTTCCCTGGAAACCAAATCAATTGCTGTAGTTTTAGTAGAACTGAAAATTTACAGGATGACTCAGGAAATGTTAATATATATGAACCTAAACAGAAAAACAAAGGAGTCCACAGACCTAGTGTAAGTTAGGAGTTTGATTAACAACTCATCAAAGTTAATTAAATTACAATTAACTGTCATCAGCTTCTATAACCTTTAGATCAATTGTTAGTTACCAGTTTGATGCTTCTAAAGTAGAAAGAACTTGTTGCCTTTTTTATTTCTTTGAATTTGTACTTTAGTAGGCGGTAGTGTATTCTTATTTAGATTTTATTAGGTATTAGGGTGTCCAGGGATCAAGGACAAGATTACAGTCTCTTAGCAGCATCTATGAAAGAAGTATTTTTAACTGTGTGCTTTCCAGTAATAAATACTTCCTTCACCATATATAGATTTTTTAATTTTAATAATGCTAGAAGTGGAATATTATTGCTATTCAGTTCTTTTGTATTTATATATATGTATAAATATATACATATANCAATCATAAAATTTTACTAAATATATGTCATTGTTTCATTAAAAATTTGAAGAGTTTAAAATGTCTGGTTTTTTCCTTTCCATTTCTGTATATACAATTATGATTGTACCTTCTTGTAGAAATTTTTATTATATATTACTATGTATTGTTATGTTTTTATATAGTCACAGCCAAATCATCTACATGCCCCTTAAACTCAGTTAAATCATAAGGTTTTTATTTTTTCTTTAGTAGTTTAAGTATAAAATATTCCTTTTCAAAAATAGGATCTGTTAAGCTAATGTATAGAAAATAAAGTTTTACTTTAGTTCCAGTTTTGAACTCTAACAACTACATTGTACAGACAAGTCATGATAGTCTAAAGAAGACTTCAGGTATACTGATAACATTTGGTTATCGTTTTAAGCCCTCCTTAAAAAGCAGTCTACCTGATGTTAATGAGCTATGTCAAAAACTGCCTAATGACTGAGTAAAATCAATCATTGGACTCCTTTTCTTCTCTCTCTGTGTTAAGTGTATGAAAAGTGTAGATTTTAAAAATCATCACAGTCTATGTGATGAGATACTCTTGACAAAAACAAGCTTATGCTGCGTCAAAGCCACTTCAGTGTACTTGCTTCTCTTGCAGATGAGTTTGGGAGATGCTGGTTCAGAAAGCAGAGTTTATTTTAGCTTTCCCTCTTTCCAAAACTGACATTAACCTTATCAATACACACAAACATTTTTATTTTAAAACCCTTTTGTCTCCCTTTAGGTTTCCCACCTAGGCTAATGGGGGTGGGCGATACTCATTCATACTCCGACATTAAAACAGTATAGAAAGACAGTTTAAGATGTTTAATTCCTTATGCATACTACCTGGAAGGAAAAAATGCTACCTCAACATATCTGCTGACTGAGTCTTGTTGATCACTGCATTGACCACTATTATCAATCTAGTAAAATTTACCACTCAAGCTAAAGGAATAACCCATGGTCATGTAAGAGGTCGAATCTGTGTTAGCCAGTAAGTTTTGGCACTTGCAGATCATTCAAATGCTAATCACACAAGAAAATACCTAGTAGAAAACTATATGTTGGCTGTCATTTTATTTTGGGGGGTTTTGTTAGGGGTTTGGGGGTGTGTTTTTTTGCATAACCATTGATTTCAGTCTTGCTTGGTGTTTGACAGTGTAATGAAGAAGACAAAAGGGAGGGAATGTAATGTGTAATATCATTTGAAACCAAAGGTTCTGTATTTCTCTTTGGTTTTACAGGGTCTGGTATAGACAGCCTACAGGAAGAGCTGTAAGAAATACATTATAAAAGAACAGTGCATCTCTAGAGTTAAATAATGTAATATTGTTAAATGCTATAAATAAAAGTATCAGCTCCTTCTTGCTTAAAATATTATGGGAATTCAATAAAGAAAAAAGCTCTCCTGAGACTTAGGCAAGTATCTTACTTAGGAAATATCTTACTTACTTACATTTCATCCCCTCTTATATAATTTGCTGCATGTACAACCACCAATGTCCTGACACTGATGTTAGTCTGTGGTTATGCAGTTAAAAGGTATTGCCATAATTTATCCACAAGCAGAAGAAAGATGTCTATGTCAGTTTTAGAAAGCAGTTATGGGCACAAAGTGCACAGTGTGCTCTGTCCTGGATAGAGATAATTTTTTTTGAAGTAGTCATGAGAAAGAGGAACCTGGAGCTGTTCTATACTACCTTACCTGGGGAAGAAGTAGAGGATTCTCATTTCCAAGAGGAAGGTGGGCACAGCTTTTGGTCAGAGTAGTGGGGTGGGTGGAAAGCATGGCAGGCAGAAGGTCTGTCAACCCTTTTTTGTCATGGTCCTGGGCCTAGTGAGAATTTTGCATATAAATCATGCTCTCTTTTATACATTGTTGTTATTAGTATTGTTGCTGATATTGTTCATTTTCTTATCTCATTGCTGTTTCCAGTAAATTGTTAAATGCATCTGGCTTTTACAGCCGGCTCACAGTTAGCCTGCATGGTAACATGGGATGCAAACTGGGGACAGCAACGTGGGCGTGGGCCAGTGCCTCTCTCCTCCTTTCCGTGGACTGGGGAGGAGGGGCAACAAAACAGCAGGAAGGAACACAGCTTAATTTTTTTTACAGTCAGTCCTGGCTACATCTGAATATGGGGATGACTGAGAAGGACCCCACCCTGTAGGGTGGGCAGTACTGACCGAGAAATAGTGCTCCTCTGTCTATTATGCACAAGTTGTCCATACCCCTTGGCCAATTTGCATCTGTAACAGACGCATTAGCTGCAGCTTAATTGCCCATTTTGTGACCTCAGCTTTTCCACAAAGCGTTGTTACTTCTAGCATGAGGTTTGTTTTGTTGGGTTTTTAGCAACCAGGAATTTGAAGTTGTTTTTTTAGTTCAATGCCCCAGCGCCAGGCCCAGCAGACACACCAGGCAGTGTGTACAGCCCCAGGACCTCATGCCTTGAGGACACCAGGATTGCATGTTTAAACACAACTCGCACTGCGCTCGGACCCCTTGCACCCGGCCACCCCACTCAGGCAGAAGAGAGCAAGTGGCTGGCTGTGCCTGGCCAGCCCATCACCATGGGAATGACAATGGCACCGACAGTGGCCAAGCCGGCTTCCCTGTCCCTCGTGCGGCACCGCTGGCACAGTGCGGCTAGGAGTAGCCACGCCCAGGCGCTCCAAACAGTGAGCCCGGGCTGGTGCAGGCTGGCAAAGAGGTGCACCAGCGGTCCATGCAGTGGCTTGGGAGGAGGGGGGAAAATTGCATATTCATGACTGCTTAGTTTGAATATTCATGAGTGTCAGGTCATGCGTGGGCAGTCACGAATGGTCCACAAAACGAACCTCCCCTGTTGCGGGAAAATCACACCCCAAAGAAGTGAAGCTGCTATAAGGGAAGCGTGAATTGGAGAGGATTTACTCTATATTAAATTTGAAAACAAATCCATTAGTGTCCAAACCAGGAGAAAAGTATAAAAGTGTTTACTCATCTTCTTATTCTGACCACACAAAATATTGCAGAAATTTGACCCTTGCTCTGCTGAAAATATCAATAATCTCACAGAATCACACACAGAATATTATGAGTTGGAAGGGACCCACAAGGATCATCTAGTCCAACTCACCATCTAACACCCGTGCAGAGACCGAAAGCACATCCCAGAGCGGTAACACAAACCTAGCTCCCTCACAGTCTAGCAGGCCAATCTGAGCCGGAAGGGACCCAGGATCATCCAGCCCTACACCCCCCATCTTGACCATGTCACTAAGCTCCTCGTCAAGTCTTCTCTTAAACACCTCCAGGGACGGTGACTCCACCACCTCCCTGGGCAGTCCATTCTAATGTGCAATCACTCTCTCTGTGAAAAACCGCTTCCTAACATTAAGTTTAAACCTCCCCTGGCGTAGCTTGAGGCCATGCCCTCTCGTTCTGGTGTCATAAGCCTGGAAGAAGAGGTCTACACCCATCTGGCTGCAACCTCCCCGCAGGTAGTTGTAAACAGCAATGAGGTCACCTCTGAGCCTCCTCTTCTCCAGGCTGAACAATCCCAGTTCCTGTAGTCGCTCCCCATAGGGCCTGCCCTCCAGTCCCTTCACCGTCCTCGTTGCCCTTCTCTGGACCCTCTCAAGCAGCTCAACATCCCTCTTAAACTGGGGAGCCCAGAACTGCACACAGTACTCAAGATGAGGTCTGACCAGCGCTGTGTACAGGGGAAGGACAACCTCCCTGGACCGACTGACCACACTGTTCCTGATGCAGGCCAGGATGCCATTGGCCTTCTTAGCCACCTGGGCACACTGCTGGCTCATATTGAGTTTCCTATCAATCAGTACACCTAAGTCTCTCTCCACTTCACTAGTCTCGAGCCACTCCTCCCCCAGCCGATAGCGGTGCATGGGGTTGTTATGGCCGAAGTGAAGAACCCGGCACTTAGTCTTGTTAAACCTCATACTGTTGGAGCCTGCCCATCTCTCCAGCCTGTCAAGGTCCCTCTGGAGGGCCTTCCTACCCTCCGGCAGTTCAACATTTGCCCCCAGCTTAGTATCATCTGCAAACTTGCTGATGATGGATTGAATTCCCTCGTCCATGTCATCGATAAAGATGTTGAACAGTACTGGGCCCAACACTGACCCCTGTGGGACTCCGCTGGTGACTGGCCGCCAGTCCGATGTTGCACCATTCACCACCACCCTCTGAGCTCGCCCTTCCAACCAGTTTGTAACCCAGCATAAAATGTTCCTTTCCAGCCCGTGCTTTACAAGTTTCTCCTGAAGCTTATTGTGGGAAACCGTGTCAAAGGCTTTGCTAAGGTCCAAGTACACAACATCCACAGACTTTTTGTCATCAACCAGTCGAGTCACTGGATCGTAAAAGGAGATCAGGTTAGTCAGGCAGGACCTGCCTTTCCGAAATCCATGCTGACTAGATCCAATGTCGTGGTTGTTCTGCAGTTGCTGTGTAATGGCACACAAGACCATACGTTCCATGGCTTTCATGGGACTGAGGTCAGGCTGACTGGTCTGTAGTTGTTAAGATCATCTTTCCTACCCTTCTTGTGGATGGGTGTCACATTGGCCAATTTCCAGTCTTGTGGCACAACCCCAGTAAACCAGGACTGTTGGTAAATTATGGAGAGTGGCTTGGCGAGTTCATCTGCTAGTTCTTTCATTACCCTCTGATGGATTCCATCTGGTCCCATAGACTTATGAGGGTCCAAGCCAATCTGAATGTAGTATAAGCAAAATAATGCTTGCTGACTTTCAAAAATAACAAGACCTGGCTGTGATCTGCATGACTTGTGTAACGGTGGAGGAATAAGGTCTACTTAGATTCCTGTCAATATCTTAAATCACATCATCTCAGCAAACAAAGTTGAGTTATAGTTCCCCAGCAATTCTCATCTTTTCTTGAGAGATTCAACATATAACAATAGTGAATTAACTACCCTGTGACCTAGTTTTAGGGTATTCAAGTGATATATGTACTAAATGTTCATGAATTTTTACATATTCATCCAACGATATTTTTAAAGTCTTAACTTCCGACCTACACTAAGGCTCACATTCCCAATACTAAACGAAAACATGAATTGTAACAACTTTTTTTCCAAAATTTAGTTGTCTGAGATTATTATGTTGTTGTTCTTCACACACTTAGAATTTCAGCCTGATCCACCAAAAATCCTAAGAAATGTCATTTGCAAATTATTCCCAAATACAGTAAATTCTCTCTTCAATAAATGAAATAAGAATTTTTCAGTTTCATTCCTGAAATTCATACTTCTTGCTTCTAGAGTGATTGGCAAACACACCTCATGAGAAAGGTAAATTTCTAAATCTTTCAAAATTGCAACAATTACGTTCTCTTGTCCTTCTCATCCAATTTAGGCGAAATAAATCAATGACGTGTAGAATGAAAATTTAGAAATGTCAGATTGAGTAATTCCACCTTTTAACATCAAAATTACTTATTTAAAAATCTTAATTTGTCAGAAACAGGCATTTAGGAGAAATAAACACTAATAAAATACAAAATATTTTCCCTGTTTTAATTTTATCACAATTTTCTCCAATTTTTTATTTTATCATAATTTCTTTGAAAAATTCTGGAAATATTTTCATTGTGTGTATTATTCAGAAGTACTAATGCATATGTCTGTGTGCATGTTGCCAACCAGATGACTTTAAGAGACTATATCTCCCATATTAATGTCCTTATGACTCCCATCACTACACTCACACTTCAGCTTTCCTGGCTTGCATCAGGAATAGTGTTGTCAGTAGGACTAGGGAAGTTATTCTCCCTCTCTACTCAGCACTGTTTAGACCACNAACAGTTTCAAATAGTTTTCTACAGTATGCAGGAGCCATGCCCAGTGATAGAGAATTTTTATATACTGCACATTCTTCACATAATATATAATATTTGTAAAATATTAGGGAACAACAACATTAAAGGAGTCATATACTGTAGCATCTTAACTGTTAAATTATTCACTTACAGTAACATAGTCACACAACATTAGAGGCAATGCATGATTACCTGAAATTCTGAAGTGGTTTTAGACCTTTGAAGACACATTTTTTTCAAGGCACTGGAGATTTAAGCAATAGCTTTCATTTATTTTAGTGCGATACGTTCTCAACCAGGAAGTTTTTCAGCCATTAGCAGAAGCAGCATTTGGAAGTGTGTGTGTGTATATGCGTATGCAATGCTGATTAATGCATCACTATCTTCAGAGCGTGCTTCAGTTACAATATGTCATAGTAAATTGCAGAAAAATCACCATAATCCTCTGCTCTCAACCACTGGGAAAAAGCTCCTGAAAGTAAGGAAGATGCATGCATTTAGAAAAGACATTTACAATAAATTCACAAGAATAAGAATGATATATATATGTCAAGGTTTACTAATGACTATGGCTTTTATTGAGAGGTGGGTATTAGCTAGATAAATCATCCGCATTCCGTTTTATCAGGCTTTCAAATACAATTGATATCATCCATCTAGACCACACAGGTCTATACTTCAGGTAAAAATCAAAACAAATCTGTGTGGTCTGTTTTGTTAGCACTGTAAAGACAACTTATTATTAAGTGTAAGATAAGCCCCTGCATTTAAATCTATTTATAGCAACCTTCAGTAAGTACGCCTGGGTTCTTTCCTACTTTTCAGGTCAGTCACAAAGGCTGTCACAGGAAGGTGTAAATTGCACTGCTTTGCTACAACAAATCTCTTTGCATAAGGGATGGGAGTACATTTCAGCTGAAAATAGTGAGCTATTTCACTGCTATCTTCTCTCAGGATTTCAACTCCAGAATAGAAGAGTGGGCAATTTAATTTTGATAAAGCTGCCAGTGGAAGTCATTGAAGAAACACAGACCTTAACCACCCTACTTTTATGTCAGAATTACCTACTTTTAAAAGCTTATACTAGTCCTTCATGGCAGGTAACAAAGAGAACTATAAAAGGAGATTGCAGCTTGTTTGTGATTTCATTCACTCTAAGAAAGGCAATAGCTTTCATTTGCTTCCCATGGATGAGAATCGGTAAAGTGAGAAGAGTATTATATGAATCCACCTATTAACAGCTCTCATGGAACCAAACTGCAAATATAGAAATAATAATAAACCCCCCTAATAATTAAAACCTCTGTGTGTGATGGTCTATCTGGGTTTAATACTCTTGGGTTCTACAACAATGTAAATTTATTCTCTGCCCTCTCACCTTCATTCTTAGTATACTGTTCTCTGCCCCCACACACTCACTCTCTATGGTGCTCTCCCAGCATAGACAATGGAACAACAGAGAGAATCAGGCTTCCTGGTACTTCAAAAGGTCAAAATAACTTAATCTGTCTTATTAGAACAGAAAAAGCTGTCCCAAATTGCCCAGAAATACTCAAGACATCTAAAATGGTAACTTGGGAAAGGAGAGGAAGGAACCCAGCTCTAGATCCATCCTGCAGAGCTTTCTAATAAAACAGAACATGCCTGGCTGCATTTCCATGTGCACATTGGTGGGCTTTGGAAAGCCGGGGCAGAAGCCAAAACACAGACTACAGCCCTTCTTTCACAATTACAACTGGTCAAGTGGGTTGACTTATGTCTGCTATTTATAACATATGCCCCGTGGCTTCTTCTTAGAGAGCAGGCTGTGCTGCGAGCTGCATGATTGATAGTGAGTTAATGATTCCATTGTCTGCAGTAATGCAGAAAGTATAATTCTCATGCATCAAACTGAACAGGAACTCTATCACCAAAGCTCTGCATTTTAAGTGATGCTGTCAGTAATACTCCTGAAAGGAACTGTAACCCTGACGAACCTGACCTCCTTTTATGAGCTGGTGACTCACCTGGTTAACGATAGAAAGGCCATGGGTGTTGTGTACTTGGATCTTAGTAAAGCCTTCAACGTGATTTCCCATGTAAGCTTCAGAAGACACTCTTGGAACGTGGGTTGGATAGGAGTATTCTGTGTTGGGTCAGGAATTGGTTGGATGGACAAGCTCAGAGAATGTTGGTAAATGGTGCCACATCCAGCTGGCAACTGGTCACTAATGGAGTCCCACAGGGATCAGTGCTTGGCCTGACACTGTTTAATATCTTTATTGATGATATGGACGAGGGAATGGAATCCACCATTAGCAAGTTTGCAGATGATACCAAGTTGAGGGCAAATATTGAACTGCGAGAGCATAGAAGGGCCCCTCAGAGGGAACTTGACAGGCTAGAGAAATGTGCAGATTCCAATAACATGAGATTTAACAAGTCTAAGTGCTGGGTTCTTCACTTTGGACACAACAACCCTATGCATCACTATCAGCTAGGGGATGAGGGGTTGGAGAGTGGTGAGATGGAGAAGGGTTTGGGAATAATGGTAGACAGAAAATTTAATATGAGCCAACATTGTGCCCAGGTGGCTAAGAGGGCCAATGGCATCCTGGCCTGTATCAGGAACGATGTAGTCAGTAGGATTAGGGAGGTTGTTCTTCCCCTGTACTCGGTGATGGTCAGACCACATCTTGAGTACTGTGTCCAGTTCTGGTCTCCCCAGTTTAAGAAGGATGTTGAACTACTTGAGAGGGTCCAGAGAAGGGTGACAGGGATGGTGAAAGGAGTGGAATGGTTTGCCCAGGTAGGTGGTGGTCACCATCCCTGTGTTTAATGAAAGACTGGATGAGGAACTCAGTGACATGGTCTGGACAATGGGAGGCTCAGATGAACAGAGCGTGGTGCCCATGATTCCGGGGTTGGGGGTGCGATCCTTGTGTGGGAGTCGCTTGGGAGTAGGACTCAATGATCCTTGTGGGCTCCTTCCAACTCAGAAGAACCTGTGAACATGTGAACAAGCCATTTGAGCAGCAATTGCAGAGCTGGAGAAGAGGAGGCTCACAGGTGACCTCAATTTTGTTGACCGCAACTACCTGAAGGGAAGTTGCAGTCAGGTGGGTGTAAATCTCTTCTCTCTGGTTGCCGACTCTAGAACAAGAGGACATGTCCTTAAGCTACACCAGGAGAGTTTTAGACTGGATATTAGGACGAGCTTTTTCACAGAGGTCCCTCAGAGGAATGGTCTCCCCATGGAGGTGCTGGAGTTGCCATCCCTGGAGGTGTTTAAGAAAAGACTGGATGAGGAATCAGTGGCATGGTCTAGATAATGGGATGATGGGACAGGGAATTAGGTTATATAATTTAAAAAGAAAAAAAAGATGGTGACATGACCCTGAGACTGGCTCATATAGACAGAGTATGGTGTCCATGGCTCTGGGGTTGTGGATTCGATTCCTGTACGGACATTCACTTGGGAGTTGAACTCAATGATCCTTGTGGGTCCCTTCCAGCTCAGAATATTCTGTGATTCTGTGGGGGCAGTAAGTTGAGTCTTTGATAGCCATGCTATTAATACTTCTGTTAACACATCAGAGTAAAAAAGTTGTAGAAAAGGACTCATCAGAGTTGTTGTTATGATGAACATATTGGGATAAACATAAGAAGGGCAATTTTTCGCTTTGCCTACAGGAAACTTTCTGGACTTTTTGTTCAGCACTGTAATTAAATACTTTCAATCAGTTACTCAAATACTTATTACAACTTTTTTAGCTGTCTTTATGCAAATCAATTTGCCCCCCCCAGCCCGCCTTGTGCCAGTCCTATAACAATATACCTCATGCATGATACTCATCCTCACTAATACGACTGGCAGTGTGCACACCACCGAGAGTGGCGTGAAATTCAGACATGTCTATGAACTGAAGGGACTCTTTCTAAACTCTTCTCACTCTTTCTAAACAAATTTCACTTCTGCCTTCAATAGGTGAGGAACTTAATTTTACTGTCATCACTCTTCATCCCTTTTCAAAGCTATCAACAAACAACAGGTCTTCTGGATTCTGCATATATATTCTGCATATACCTGTGTCAGGTATAAATGAGGAGCCGGAAACTGGCTGTTGCATTGCCTTTCATCTGCCTGCAGAAGTTTCTTCATATGATACAGAGTAATATTACAGCCACTCCTATGGGACCCAGTGTTCACAGGAGTCCTGAAATGTGACCTGCTGTAACTGCAGTAATTCAGAATTAATCATCTGTCCTACCAAGAGTTTGGTTTGGTGAAAAAGGCAAAAAGCCTCAACACTCTACATTTTATTGCTGTATTTTGAGACCTGTGGTTCACAAAATATTTTCCGTCTATATGCCTCATCATTGTATTTTTTGAATGTTTAACTCAGTGAGTAAGATGCAAAACTTACTATAGCCCTATACTCGAAGGAAAAACACAACAAACAGAATTCAGATAACATCTAGCATGTTGCTCTACTTCTGTCAAGAAGTCCTGGAAATATTCTGCCCAGGACTTTTTTGCACAGAAATATATAAGCCAGTGTTTTGCAGAGTGTTGGATTTGCACAAGATATTTTCTGTTGTGCACTGGACACCAGTGAGCTCAGACACAGCAGAGATGTTAGATCCAACCTGTATTCCCCACAAAAATATCTGTATCTTTCAATATCTGCCCAGAAACAAGTTTCAGACAAGCAAAATATAAAAGGGTGCTTCTAATATATATCAGTATCACATTTTATGCTTCACTTTTTTTTCCCTATCAAAATTTTACATACAATTTTGTCTCCCACTGTGAAGAAAGGCAGTCCCAAAATTGTTCTATTGACAAGAAAATGTGTAATTGTGTGGGACACAGTAAAGAATGATGCAAAGCCCCAGTGTTGACAATACTGGCACAGGTACATAATGGAAAATAGAACTTTTTGGAGCTAACACTGAAATTTTTATATGAAGCTGGGTAAAAGTTATGTCTGAATAAAAACAACAGTAAGAGGTCCTTTGTACATAAGTACTAGTGTGTTCATGGTGCTAATTTTCTTATAAACATACACCTTTGAAGACAGTTCTGACACAGATTCCCACAAAAAAAGCATTTCACGGAATTTGCAACAGAGCAAAACATATGGTGAATGTTAAAGAAGCATAATGACACTGACTGTGCTTTTCATAAAGGTGTAAGTGACAACACATCATACAGGAAGAAAAAGGAACTGTCCCAATTACAGTTTTTTCAGTCAACACCAACAGAAGGAAATAAGCCCTTATCTTTGTTTAGCTCATTATTACCAATATTTGTGATGGCAAAGAGGGAAACCTCAACTTCCTCCCAGAAAGGAAATAATGAATATATCAGTCAAAAGAACTCGCAAGGGGCTAAAATAGATGAGAAGGTTGTAACACACTGCTAATGCTTTGTCTAAAAACTTCAGAATTTCAGGTAATCATGCATTACCTCTACTGTTGTATGACTGTGCTACTGAAAGTGAACAATTTAACAGTTAAGATGCTACAGTATATGACTCCTTTAACATTGCTGTTACCTAGACATTATATTTTACAAATATTATATTTTATGTAAAGAATATGAAGTATATGAAAATTCTTATCACTGGACATGACTTCTTCAAACTGCAGAAAACTATTTGAAATTGTTTTGAAAGGAAAGTTGAAGGTGAGAAGGTAGAAAAATACACCCTGCTAATGCTTTGTCTAAAAATTTTCTACCTCATCTCTAAGTATTAGTCACCCTTATAACTTTACCAGTCATGTCTGAAATGTTGCCTAGATTACTGTGTTTTCCAAAGATTCTTTCATTAAATCTATTGACTACAGAAAACGTCTTTCTGAAAGAAATCTTATATTTATTTGAAATATATCTGTATAGGAGTTTGAAGCTGGGAATGCTTTCTTGAAATAAATACTGATTCGTTCATTGAATCTCTAAAATTTATAAGATTTGAATTGGTAACTCATGCAGTCAGAAGCAGTACTGTAGAAAAATGTTACAAAAGAACAGTTTATCCTCATTAAAAGTTAATTGAGGTTTTTTTAACCATGCTCCACACTTAAAATGCCATGCATGTGGAAGCTTTGAATTCACATTCAGTGATAACATAAAAACTGTTAAATTCCTAGAGCAACAGTATCTCCTTTTACAAGTTTGATCATTTGCTGCTGCTGCTTGAGGATAATATACAGGTATATGCATATTGAGGTCTCAGTTTTCTCCACCATACTGTTAACAAAAACTGTGAGGAAGGTGAGGCTACTCAGTTCTGGTCTAGCACTTCTGTAGCTCCCAAATAAAGTAAATAAAGTAGTGAAAGACTTTCCATTCACAGTAGCTTGTTTTTAAAAGTCTGAAAAGTGACCTGCCTCTTGGCAGTGCTGGTAATGTCAGGATATCACCTTAAGATAACAACTTTAATTATACAACCATAACCTTTCACCCCAATTATATTCAGTCTTGGTTTATTTATTACTGATGCCTGATGCATTTTTTTGTACTGGGCTTTTTTTTTTATTTTGCCTTTTTCCTAAGAAACATTTAATACCCCGAATATACTGTAGAATCTTTAAATGTCCCTTGATTAAGGTCCTTTGGCAAGTCTACAGTTAAAGTGCAATGAAGTCCTGAGAGAGCTATTTCTTATTTCACTTTTATTTGTTCATCACAGTTTTTCTTATCCCTTGACTTTATAATGTCACTTCCCACCTTCTCTCACTTCTATGAGGAAAAGCAGCCATAAAACAGTCTTGTGAAGACTTGCTGAAACTTAACCTAAGACAGAATAAGATGGATATACCATGTGACAAACTACATTAGTTTAAGTACATTAGGTACAGATTTAAATGAATATAAAACAACTTTTCTCCAAACACTTGGTACCTTCACCAGTTCAGTAAGCCTAAATTTGGTTGTTCATCTCCAGTATTACCCTGGATGACTGCACTGACTTTAATTATGATGATTTCAGTATAATTGCTGTATAATTGTTATGCGAAGGCAGTGCATAAACTCAGAACTGGAGAGCATTTTTACACTTTTACCCTCTTGTCAAGGCTGTTTTTGTTATAGCATTTTTAGTCTTGTCTGGGCACTTCATTCAATTTCAGAAAGCAAGGGAGAAAGAACATACCTACTTTCTCATACTAATTGCACAGTACATGATATTTAGATGAACAGAAGAACAGAATCACTGTTCTGGTTGTCCTACAATGTGCAGGTATAAGCTGCACCCACATAAAGCTTGTTTTACCTCAGAGAGCTTTTGCAAAGGCATGGCAGCCCACTGCTGAGCTCTAAGTAAGGATATTCAGTCCCCAGATCCCAGTTAGTATAATGTCAGTGTGCATCAGACCAAGGACATAGAAAATCCAGCATCTCTAACCAGTGAGAGAGAGACCTTTTGCTGGATTGTCTAAGATGACTCTATTTTGTGCAAACATCACTGATTTCAAAGGCAGAAAAAGAATACTGCCCTGAAGTTATGAGATTGCAGACGTAGTTAACATAATTTTTTTGGCACCAACTTTAATTCAAAAGGATTAAATAAGTGTATTCATAGATTTTAAAACCAATCAAATCTAAAAGCCATTTCCTGCATTAATTTCCCGGCTAACTTAATTATACAGCCCCAGGCTCTGGCTCATGATCAATTAACAGAGCTGTAAAAACCTGGAGCCCAAGTCTACCACATATTAATCACCACATCTGATGTAAGGAAAACAGCCTTTATTGTGGTTTCTGGATTTGAAATCAAACCAGCACCCACAACTGATGTGGCTGTGCTCTGCTTTAAAAAAAAATAAGATTTTTTTTTAATTGGTACTTTTCATTACTTAGTAATGTGTGGGAATGATAGATTGTCATATACAAAACAGATTTGAAGAATATTTAAAGAAGAATAATGTGTTAATTGTAAAATACTGCAAAAAGCTCTTCATGTATGCGTATCTTGAGGAAAACTGTTCTCTACTGCAGCCCACCACATAGTATTTTCTCTCTAATACTGCAACTGCTTTTTTTTACCTATTCATGATGCAAAGACTATCTAGTTCATGCTCTTGCAACAAGTTAATCATAACAGCATGATGAACAGCTTTACCACAGCTTACCAATTTGAACACACATTCCCTTTCTGCTTCACATGCATCCCAAGTTTTTGAGGTTTTCTCCAAAAGCTGGAGAAAAACCCACCANCCACATGCATCCCAAGTTTTTGAGGTCATAGTGGTTTGCTGCTACAGTGGGTGCAGTTCTCATTCTGATTTCATTTATCTGTCTGACAAGGATTGAGGCAAATTTGGGGCTGAGCCAAAATAAAAAAATAAACCACCCCTCCCCCTCACCAGGTTCGGAAAAAAACCCGAGGAAAGTGTGAAAAGTATANAGTTTTTGAATTTTTTTTCTCGTCTTCTGGATAGAGAGAGAAAATGACCTTGGTGTTGCTAAGGACCAGTATAAACTGAAGCCAAAACACAAAGATATGGAATATATACACACCAGTCTAGGACACTGTCTTAGCAAGAGAAGAAATATGTCAGTATCAAAACAGTTCGCAGTGAATCGCCCAACAGTTGAGGCAACCCTGTGACTTCCCAGTAAATTCAGGTGGATTAAGGAATCTGCAGAAGGAATATGCTACCACTAAGGTACAAACGGATTCTCCTATAACAAGAGTAACAAGAATATAAATAGCTTTGATAACATTCAGAGAGAAAAAATCCAACCTTTGTGCTGGCAGAACTTTTCAGTGATTAGGCTGATGCATAATGTGAATATTTATTAATAACTAAAGAAAAAAATCCACATAAATGAGAGGGAATTAAAAAGATGCAGAATAAGTTCTCATTATAGTGAAAATAATTGAAATTTTCTTCAGCAAAACATTTTTAAAATAGTAGCTTCAAGGCTTGATTGACAAAACAGCCTGTTAGAATGCGCTTGTCTAAAAGTCCTTTGGAAAGGCTTCCAGGGGTGCTTCTGAGCAGTGAATCATTTTTTGTCATTTGCATACATTTAAGTGCTGTGTTGAACTAGTGCCACACACACCCTGTAGAGACCAAAGGTGAACCATTATATTAGAATAAACTGTTATGGTACAACTTTCCCTAATTTACTTTGTTAAGGTGTCTTTGAAATGTCTTGTACCTTTCTGAAAGGTCAAACAATTATGTTTATATCTGAGAGCCAGGAAACAAATTACTGAGCTATATGTTCACAGAATTACAGAATATGCTGAGTTGTAAGGTATCCACAAGGATCATCAAGTACAAACCTTAACCCTGCGCAGGACCATCACCAAGAGTCACACCTTGTGCCTGAGAGTATCATCCAAATGCTTCTTGAACCATGTCAGGCTTAGTGATCACTGCCCTGGGGAGCTTGTTCCATTGCCCAACTATCCTTTGAGTGAAGAATCTTTTTCTAATATCCAACCTAAACCTTTCCTGACACAACTTCAGGCCATTCCCTTGGGTCCTGTCATGGGTCACCACAGAGATGAAATCAATGCAATTGCAGTATATTAGCGGGATAAGTGGAGCCATGACCTGAAGACATGACTGACAAATGTCATCTACCTAGACATTTATAAGAACTTCAACATGGTCCCATACAACATTCTTATCTCTAAATTATGGAGATATATATTTTAAAGGTTAATGGTTTGGTAGATTAGGAATTGGCTGGATGGATGCAGCTAGAGTTGTGGCAGGTGACTCTATGTATAGGTGGAGGCCAGGGAAGAGTGATATCTCCCAGAGCTCTGTCCTGGGACAAGTGCTCTTAAATATCTTCATAAATTATGTAGGCTGCACCCTCATGACATTGAGTGTACTCTCAACAACTTTGCAGTTTACATGAAGTAGAACAGGGCAGGTCACACACCTGAAGGATGGGACTCCATCCAGGGAGACCTGACAACCTTGAGATGTGGACCCATAAGAACATCATGAGGTTCAACAAGCCCAAGTGCAAGGTGATACAGCAAGGTGATACACGAGTACAGTCTGAGAGAAGAATCCATTGTGGACATCCCTGTGGAGAAGGATTTGGGGTTGCTGGTGGACAAAAGACCTGAAAGGAGCCACCCAATATGTGCTTTTAGCCCAGAAGGCCAACTGCACTCTGCATCAAAAGAGGTGTGACCAGCCGGTTGAGGGAAGTGATTCTCCCTCTCTACTCTTCCCTTGTGAGACACCACCTGGTGCACCCAGATGCAGAGGCCTCATCACAAGAAAGACATGAACTTGTTGAAGCAGGTCCAGAGAAGGCCACAAAGATAATCAGGGAGCTGCAGCACCTTTCCTATGAAGACAGGCTGAGAGTCAGTGTTGTTCAACCTGGAGAAGAGAAGGCTCCAGGAAGACATCATTGTATTTTCTTAAAAGAAAAACGATGGAGAATGACTTCTTACATAGACGCAGGACAAGGGGGGAATTGTTTTTAACTCAAAGAGGTGAAATTTAAATTAGAAAAAAAACTCTGTAACTCATAAGGTGTTGAGGCATTGGAACAAGTTGCCAAGAGAAGTTGTGCATATCCCATCCTTGGAAGTGTTCAAGGCAGGTTTGGATGAGGCCCTGAACAACAAGGTCTAGTGGAAGGTGCTCCTGCTCATGGTAGGTTGCTTGGAACTGTATGATCTTTAAGATCCCTTCCAACCCAAGCCATTCTTTGACTCTATGAAAAAGAAAAAAGGACAAAAAATTACAGTGAATCCTCTCTGTATCGCGACTTCTCCTTCACGACCTCGCCCATTTGCGAAGCAATTTTGTCGCAGTCCGGATCCACAGATCTGCGATATTTCATAAACAGCGCATGCGCTCTGCTGCTGCTTTGCCGAGGGGCAGGGTCGGCTCTCCCTGTGCGGCGGGATGGGCCCGCCCCGGGCCCGGCTCCCCGGGGAAGGGGACGGAGGGACAGCTGGGGATTTCCCCGGTACAGCCTCGAGTTTACAGTCCTGCCGTACTGTGCCCGGCCCCTGAGCCGGTCCTGTGTGTCTCCGTGCCCAGTCC